>CM057342.1:405429389-405622479 GCA_030015575.1 Agapanthus africanus | reverse complement strand
TCACATATCGTGAGAATAGAATATGGTATCACATACTCGTATTAATCTCGGTCCCGCACATATCACATATGTGCTCCTACTTCGTTTTGCCTGAGCCAGGAAACCTCTGTGTAGTACTCTAAAGACTCGTCAATACACCGGCAGTAGGTGATGATCATATCAAGCACCCACAAGCCGTCAGCGGTACTAGCTGGACGTAACGGCTACCCGGGTATTGAGCGATCAGAAGATCAACAAGCAAGCCTACTCATACTCCTGTAAAGCCTATCAGTAACACTACCGTACAGTCCGGTCTCTTCGTTGGATATGTCGCATATCCAGTCCAGGGGTGGTAAACATCAAACCCCAGTAACCGATAAGTCGTGCCGATGTGAGGCTCATAACGGGTCAAGAAACTACTGATAACACTTACCAGTAGATCTCCGTATCAGCCCTGGCCAGGGACTTCCTGTTATAGCCAATCGAGAACAGCGCAACATCAACCCCCAATACCGGGAGAGATGAAATCCCTCCTGTCGCTCATTGCCTCCATGTGATTCGGGACTGTACCCAAAAGCCACCGTTTTGCACGTTCTCTTGAACGTGGTAAGGTGGAAATCAAAGCACAGTGGTAATCACACAAGACTCTATGACGATCTCGGGTCTATAGACTAACCTGTAGCAGTGTCACCAGAGAACTGCTATCTGACGATAGGTATAATACCAACTAAGAGTTCTCGGCGAGTCCGTTCAGTGTACCCAGGCTCCACTGAGCACCCGTATACCATCTTTGATGTCAAACACCAATGGATGCGGGATCATCCATCGCCCATCATACGGGTCAAGAAGCGTATACGCTAGTCTACTCTAGAATATTAATGCCCTGTCTCGATACACCCTCGACTAGGAACAATTAAAGGATGTACTTATGGACTACTCTGGCCCCACTAGTATGATCTCCATCATAGTCCTAATAGTTATGTACTCATCCTAAGGGCTTTATCAATATGTGAGAGCAAGACAGTATCACAATACAAGTCTACATGTTAAGACAAAGAGCAACCAGATAGCATACTATCATATCGAGCAAGAAAGTCCTCTCTATATATGTCCAAGCATTCACTATAATATACATCATATGTACAATAATGGCCTCTAGGGCATACACATAACTAACAGCGCAGTGTTCAGAAAGCCATTACACAAAGTCCCTGGCCAGGACAGTCGAGAAATACTGGTAAGGTACTCCAGTAGTTTCTCAAGGTGTATTGGGCTCTCCTCTGACATGACTTATCACGTTGTTAGGGGTCTGACGTTTACCATCCCCCTAGGCGGATATGCGAGTATCTCAGACGAACAGACCGGACTGTACGGAGATTGTCACAGATAGGCTCAGTAGGAGGTCGGGTGAGCTTGCTCATCGTCCTTCTTATTGACAGATACCTGGGTAGCCGTTACATGCAGCTAGTACCGCTGACGGACTTGTGGTTAAATCCACTGTCAGCGTACTATCGAGTCTTTAGAGTCCCATACAGAGGGTTTCCCTGCTTCAGGCAATTGATGTAGACGCTGTATGGTTTTACAGCAGGGCTTCGATCACATACGTGTACTTGTACACGGATGCTGATCGGGCAGACGATACTGGTGGGCTTTGGTTTAAGCCAGATCCTATTATTGTTTTATTTGATTGTTATCGTCTCAGTGTATCCGTATTTTTCGGAATACGGATACGGGTATGTATATACGGTGAGGGGCATTCTTGTAATTTGTCAAGGCATGCTTCTAGAAGGACCCACCTCATTATTTGTATAATCCATTTTCCTAAATGGATTAATGAGGTGGATATTGGAGGAGACTTGTGTGGCATGGTGAGGAATGGCTATTTTGATTTGTTTATTGGTCTTGACTTACTATTGAGGCATGGGTGCTTTATTATATGGTTTTTTATTCCATGGCTCAATAAGTGAGATAAGGAAATATATTAGCCATTCTCCACACTTGACATTCTTGATGCTTGGTTCATTTTTTCTCTCCTCTTTCTCTCTCTTGAGATTTCTCCATCTCCTTCTTCCTCAAGAACTAAACCCGTATACTCACATGTGTTGTGAAACAAAGGATTTAGTGAGATACTACAATCCATTAGCATTCTCTACATCTCCTAGGCTAGTTAGATTAGCGAACCATCTACCTTAGTTACCTTGATTAAAGGTTAGAGCTTGAAGCACATTCTCTCACGGTGGATCATCTTTGACGCAAGGAGGCCGATGGAGCTTTCGTCATCCGATCACCAAGGAGCCATGGAGAGAAGCACTAGAAGACCCGAAGGACTCGATCTTGGAGGTATAACTATCTCACCAAGTAGTTAAACCTCTTAGACAGGTTAGCTAGTTAAGGATTTAGTAAAGATCCTGGAGTTTTAGCCGGTGTTGCGTAGTCAAACATTATCGTTTTTGAAAATTCCGCCTCCCCGCGAACCGCGGGATGCGCGACATCGGCTTACAAGTGTGACTGCCATCACAACGCTGGTAGTCAAGCAAAGATCCTGAGGGCTCTATCAATATGTATTAGCGATACGTTAAAAAAAACATATACACATATTAAGATAGAATCAAACCAAGTAACATACTACCATATTGAGCAAGACTGTTATTATATCCGTGTATATCCCAAGCTTCCAAAATATAATATACAAACCAGTATGATACAATAATGGCCTCTAGGGCATATATCACTAACATATTGAAGCATGGTTGATTTATTATTGATATTATATGCTTCATTATTATCAACCCTTAGCATTATTCATCGTCATTCTCAACACAACGCTCTCATCTCTCTTGAGCTTTCTTCTTCTTTCTCAAATCCTAAACACACTTATGAGTTGAGAAACCTAGGGTTATTGAGATAAATTAATCCATAATCATTCTCTAAATCTTCTAGGCTATCTAGTTTAGCGAACTAGGTATCCTAGTTACCTCGGTTTAGAGGTTGGAGCTTGAAGTACATACTCTCGGGTGGATCGTCTTTGACGCAAGGAGGCTGATGATTATAGCTTGATCCGATCTTCGAGGAGCTCAAGAAGAGGAGGAAAAGAGGAAGACCCGAAAGACTTGTTAACTAGGAGGTATAAAACTCTTACCGAGTAGTTAAACCTCCAAGTAGTTATAGCTAATTAAGGTTCCGTAAAGATCCTGGAGTTTAGTCGGTGTTGCGAGCTTTGTAAGAATCGTTTTTTGTATATTCCGCCTCCCCACAAATGCGTGGGGTGCGCGACATCGACTTACACGTATAACATTTACTGGACAAACCCCGACACCTACTTCAACAGGGGGACCACCAAAAAATTCGTTTGGACCGCAAATCCAACCTGGGAGTTAGGGTCTTGTGCTCTTGGTGGGGTCTCGTAGTGGTCTAAATAGGTCAAATATATACGCAAAATATTTTTCAGAGATCCCAAACTATTCTAGATTTCGTTTGAACACAAAAACATAACAAAAATCCTTGTTTTCATGGCAAGAACTTTAAAAACTTGATGAAGTATGGATCTTTTATCTTATATAAGAGATTTGAAGTGGTGATCAAGCTTGTAGGATGCCATTGAAAAACACAGGGACTTGAAATTTTATCTAGCTTAAGTTCTTGATCACTTGGAGTATGAATTGGTGTTTGTGAGTGTGAGAATGTTGTGTAAGGATTTGTGAGAGGTTGAGTGAGTGAGTGTGTGTTTGTGAGGAGGGGCAGAGGTGAGGGAGTTGGGAGAATGAGAGAGTGAAGGTGAGAAAATGAGAGAATGAAAGGGAATTAACAAAAGGGTTTGTGCAAGGCATGGCATGAGCATGGATATGAGCCATGACTCTCATGTCCTTTCTCTCTCAAAACTATCTAAAAAAAAATAAATCCCCAACATATTTTTGTTTAGAGAAAAAAAATGCTAACATACAACATGTTTGCCATGACATGCCCATCAAAGTATTAATTAGACTAAGTAAATAGAGGTTAATGGAGAAAAGGTGCCATAAGATGGAATTTCCGTCTATGGCGTCGGAAAAATACACCCTCCATGACTTTTTTCGACGATCGGTATACATCACATCCATCTTTATCATCTAAGATGTGGATACACCAAATTTCATGTGATTATACCATTTTTTCACCGTTGATTTAGTTAGTGCAAAATTAATGGTTTACTGACAATAAACTTTTTAGACTGCTAATTCGACGGTGAAAAAATGGTGGAATCACATAAAATTTGGTGTATGCACATCTTAGATGATAATGATGATGATGGTGGGTGCCGATCGTTGGAAAAAATAGTGGAGGTTGTATTTTTTCGACGCCATAGGAGAAAATTCCCTCCTATGGCCTCTTTCCTCCATTATTCTCATGTAAATATTGGTTACTATCACCAATATTATAGATATATTTTTATTCAAAATTATGATAAACCAAAACTCATAATTACTATAATATTAATAAAACCCATAATACCATTATTTTAAAACTAATTAAGGAAAACCCCATTAACAAATGTCCTCATAATTATAAATTCATTTTATTTCTAATAAAACCCAAAAATGAAGCTATATATAATTATACCAATTTATGAAAACGCAAATACATACTCAGTATTATATCTGTAAAACTCATTATAACCATATTTAAATTATAAATAATATTTAAAATTTTCAAAATGTTCCATGGTGGTGGTAAGTTAACATGATAATGGTGGTAGAGAAGAGGATAGAGGTGAGGGGGGAGGAGAGGATAGAGGTAAGGGAGGAGAAGAAAATGGAGGTCAAAGAGGAGGCTGAGACGGCAGCGGTCGATGAGGATGTGAGAGGGGCGTCGACGAGAAGGGAGTTGGGGAAGCTGAGGTATGAGAGGAGGCTGGTGGAGTAGATGGGGTGTCACGACCCGGAATTTAGCTCGTGACTGGCACTTAAATCACGCAACATCTAAAGGCGTAACGTAACTCAAGTAAGCCGAAGCCCAGAAATCTAAACCCTATTGCAGAAAATAGGGGAGGTGGGGTTTTGAAATAAGGTTATAATGAAATCAAGTTTTCCTTTAAATGCATAGGTAATGAAACGTGAAAATGCAAGTTGATTATACTATAGTTGAAAACCTTTTTCATCTTTAAAATTTTGGGCAGCACCTCCCTTGTATATTTTGAACCGAAACCGAATATACAACAATATATATAGGCATCCCCAGCGGGAGCTAGCTCTTCGCCAATTTGGCGGAAACACAACCACGCAAGTAAGCAAGAGATATACGACACCTAACGGTGAAGATCAGCACAGAAAGAATGATAAATAAAGCAAAACATCAAAACCCCCAAGAGGCGAACATACTGTTGGATATATATGCCCTAAAGGCCTTCAATGTATAGGATGCTAGGGATATGTATGTACAGGACAATCTTGCTCGATATGATAGTACGCTATTTAGTTTGTCTTTATCTTAACATGTGATATATTTTACTTTGTATTTCATATATTGTGTACATGTTGATAAAGCCCGTAGGATATTTGCCTGACTACCAGCGTTGTGATGGCAGTTATATACAGATGCTCACTGGGTGTGAGTTTACCGGACAGGACTCGCCGGGGACTGACTAGATGGTATTATACCTAGCGTCAGATAGCAGTTATCTGGTGACATGTGTGCAGATAGTCTGTCGACCTGAGGTCGTCATTTGTCTCGTGTGAGTTACCACTGTGCTTTGATTACTACCCTACCACGGCTCAAAGGAGTTATGCAAACAGGTTTTAGTTGGGTACAGTCCCGAGCCACATGGAGGCAGTGAGCGACTGTTGGGGATTCGTCTCTCCCGGTATAGGGAGTCGATATCGCACAGTGATCGGTTGGTCATTACCATAAGTCCCTGGCCAGGGCTGATTGAGAATTACTGGTGGATGGACCAGTAGATTCTCGGATGGTCTTGAGCCACACTGACACGATTTGTACGGTTATTAGGGGTCTGACGTTTTCCAGCCCCTAGACCTTACATGCGATACTCTCAGACGAACAGACCGGACTACACGGATATTGTCACGGACAGGCTCAGTAGGGGTTTCGGACGAGTTCGCTCGTCGGCCTCCTTTTCGACATGTACCTGGGTTGCCGTTACGTACAGCTAATGCCACTAACGGACTTGTGGTTAAACCCACTGCCAGCGTACTGTCGAGTCTTTAGAGTCCCACACAAAGGTTTTCCCTGGATCAGGCAAGACGATGTAGAGGCCGTATGGTCTTACGGCAGGGTTTCGATCGCATACGTGTACTGGCTACACGAATGATGTTCGGACAGATAATACTAGTGGGCTTTGGTTTAAGACGGATCCTAGTATTATACTATTGGATTATACTTGTCTCTGTATATCCGTATTTTTCAGAATACAGATACGGGTATGTATATACGGTGAGGGCATTCTTGTAATTTTACAAGAATGAGCTTCTAGAAGGAGACACCTCATTATTGATTTATCCTTTTTTGATAAAGGATTAATAAGGTGGAATTAGGAGATATTTGAGGAATGGGTTGCAAGCATGGCTTTGTATATTGTTTATTCATTTGGGTTTCCTATTCAAGCATGGTTGCATTTTTTGTGAGTATTTTATTCTATGCTTGAATTATTGGAAATTGACTTAGTCATTCTCACACCCATTTCTCAAGATCATTCTCATATTATCATTCTCTCTCCTAGGTTTTCTCTCCTCCTCCCTCAAGCTCATCCCATCACATGAGTTATGAATCAATGGGCATTGGTATATCTTCTCTACTTCTACTTAGTAGTCTTCCTTAGCAAGTTGGATTACAAAATTACCTCATTTGAGGTTGGAGCTTGACCATAGGCCCTCGGGTGGATCTTTTTTTGACACAAAGAAGACCGGCAACCGAGTTCATTTGAAGCTTTGGAGGAGCCAAAGAAAGGAAATCAAGAAAAAGCGTGAACCAAGGAGAAAAGAACCACTTGAAGACCCGAAGGACTTCACACGAGGGTATAATACTTTAACCGAGTAGTTAACACCCTCTTGTAGTTTAGTTTTTGTTAGTTAAGGTTTAATCAAGATCCTAAAGTGGATAAAGTCTATGTTGCAAAGCCAAACATGATCTTTTGATGTGAGAAAAATCGTTTTTGATGTATTCCACCTCGTGCTATATAGACTTACACTGGTATCAGAGCCAGGTTAAACCCTATCTAATAGATTAAATGAAGTGTGAAACTATGAAACCGAAACTACTACGAAACATGAATCCAAGTTTCTGTCGATTTTTGCAGAGCTTCAAAATTTTTTTTAAGCAATTGCAGAGTGCTCTTTTACTTGTGAAATGAACACACAACAAAAACGAGGCAATTCCACTTGAAAATGGCCGGCCACAACCCCAATATTTCCGAGCTCGCCGGTTCAATAGTGTGGGATTGCGTCGAATTTTGTTCTGTGTTCTTGTCTCTTGGATTTAGTGTTTCAGGTGTTGTTTGTTTTTGCTAATTTTTACTTCACTGTTAACTTTTTACTGGGGAAATTTCAGAGTGTTTCGAAGTCATAGTTTTTAGTGTCATTTAAGTTTCAGTTATTATCTGTAATGATATATGTGTTCGTAAACTTCCGCCAATTGCTATATGTCGGTTAGTTGGGGGTTGCACATATCTGTGATGTTGGTTTGTGTATATGGACTTTATTAGATCGTCGATGATGAATAGCCGGAGGATGTAAGATGAGTGTTTTTATTTTCTTTCATTCAATGTAATTTGTAAAAGTGATGTAATATTATTTTGAGGGACACATCCGGGTTGAGGTTGTAGCCACCGTTGTACTATTTTATTTTACTATTTTTGCTCCTAGGATAGACCCAAGGAGGGGTGCACAAACTACCAGATTCTTTGAAGTGCCGAGTGGCCTACTCACTTTACTGAGGGAGGTTGCTTCACTTCGGGATTTTGGCGGGTAGTTTGCCGCACCCGTAGGGGTCTAGGGTGGAATTTGGCTATTCATCACGACCGTAGAATCCGTCTTTCGTTATGGGCTTAAACAAAGCGTGGAATTCCTAGTATATCCAATATGTTCATCTGTGATCTGGAATGCCTATTATTGCATGAGACGAATGTATATATCTATATATGATATTTAGTAGGCGTTGCTTATCTTTTGCACCCACGCTAGTCCAGCCCTCGCTCTGTCGTTAGTTAAGTAACCTAACGGGTGATGACGGGGCCCCGTGGCGAATACGGTTGGCATAAGCATACGTTGTATTTTCGTTTCTTTCTACAATGGTAGGATTAATTTATAGGACAGCATTAATTCATTAATGCAAAGAAAACAAACCTAAGCTAAATCATTGGAACAATTTCAAAACCACTCGGTTTTCTTTAAAAGCAAATTTTTAAATGCGGAGCCTAAACCTCTCCTTTTAAAAAGATATCATAGTTCCTTCGATTATATCAAGTTGATTACGTTAACGGTTTCGCCAAAAACCAGCCGTAGCTCTCCGTCATTTCAAATAAACAACACATTGTATTTATGCTATGTTTGTTAGCCTTCGTTAAGGCAGAGTGAATGGTAGCAATGTGTTGCTTATTTGTTGCATAGATAAATGCATTAATTTAGGACAATCGTACAGCCTTGTTGGCCTTCGTCAAGAGCGAGTACGGATGGGTCTAAATTAATCAGGACAACGACGGGTAGAACTTGACTTGCGTCTTATGATTTGTTGGCCTTCGTCAAGGTCATAAGAGCTTGGGGTAAAAATCACATCGGGAGTTTCAAACATAAAGGAAACTTGCAGATTTAGCATACCTTCTGGAGTGTGGTGACTAGAGTGGCTACCATCTAGGTCATCATACAATCCGATCCCACTGATGAGTAGGATTACTCTCGGGAAATTTTCTCACTTAACAATCAATACTATAAACCAAGTAGGTGTCTAGAACGGTGTTAGTGAGGCTACGCCTCCAGGGAAAAGAGGTTATATAATTAAGGAACTTCATGAAAGTGTTGGAAAACCTCCCTCGAAGTATCGACACTAGCTTGGCTGAAAGGTTAAGCAAGTATTGTGACGTGCGATTAATCCTGACTAATTCTTCTTTTAGGGGTTTGAAAAAGAATTTGAAGAAACAGTGGGAGCCATCCTGTTTAGATAAACTAATGACCAATCTAAACTTGCAAGAGCATATGCTGAATGTTTCTTTTCTCTCTCTCTCTGGAAGGTACCATGACGGGACTAAAACTATTACTTGAAAGAAATACACTGATTGGGCCAAACTATAAGGATTGGCTGAGAAACGTCAACATTGCACTGACTTATGATAAAATTGCATATGTCACCACAGCCACTGCTCCCCCTGTCCCAGGACCAGATTTCTCAGTTGTGGACAAAGAAGTCCGCAAAACTTGGGATCTGGACTGCGAGAAAGCTAAGTGAATCGTGCTGGCGTCCATAAATAATGGACTCCAGAAACAGCACGAAAGTATGGATATTAAATCCATTTTTCTCCATTGCAAGGAATTGTATGGAGAACACTCTCGTATCGCAAGATATAAGACCTCAAGGAAACTATTACAGATGAGGTTAGCTCCAGGATCACCTGTAGGAGAGCACGTCCTAAAAATGATCAGACTCATTGAGGAACTCGCAAACCTGGGATGCGTTCTAGAAAATGAGTCATACATTGACTTGATTTTGCAGTCCCTTCCACACACCTTCTCTCAGTTCATGCTGAACTTCAACATGCACGATATGGAAGCTGATCTTCCAAAGCTCCTCAACATGTTGAGGGTAGCAGAGAGCTCCTTGAAAAAGGAGAAGACACCCATTCTGTATGTTGGCCCACCAAACCGAAAGGTGGGGTCAAGAAAGTGCAGGGAACGAACAAGGCGGGGAGAGTAAAAACGGACAAGAACGAGTGCTATTATTGTCACAAGAAGGGGAACTGGAAAAAGGATTGCATGGCTTTTAAAGCCAAGGATATGAAGCAAGCTGTTGCTTCTGCTTCAGGTGTGTTTGTAATCGAAAACTGTTTTTCAGTAAACTCTACATCATGGGTACTTGATACCGGTTCTGGTTTTCACATATGTAATTCTTTGCAGGCTCTGAGAAAATGTAGAGCACTAAAGGCAGGTGATATGACCCTCTGGGTTGGCAATGGAACAAACGTAGATACTGTTGCAGTGGGCGATTATCACCTGGGGTTGACTAGTGGGCACATTTTGGTGTTGTGCAGATGTTTTTGTATTCCCAGTATCCTATGTAAGATTATATCAGTATCTTTATTATCTAATGAAGGATATAATTTTGCACTTGAAAGAAATGTCATGAACATTTTCCTAAATCAAGAATTGATTGGGTTTGGCACACTGAAAAACAGCATATACATACTTAATCAACCTCAAGTTTTCAATATCCAAAACACGCTCAAAAGAAAGGCTCCAGATTCAAACTAAGCCTTCCTATGGCATTGTAAACTTGGTCATATAAATGAAACAAGGTTGACTAAGTTGTATAAAGATGGATATTTAGATCCGTTTGAATATACATCATATGCAACTTGTCAATCATGTATCAAAGAGAAGATGACCAAATCTCCATTCACAGGACACGGAGAAAGAGCCACGGAGCTCTTGGGACTTGTACACAGCGATCTATGTGGTCCGATATCTACACATGCACGAAGCGGTCACTCCTACTTCATCACTTTTACTAATGATTTCTCAAGGTATGGACATGTGTTCTTAATGAAGGATAAATCCGAGGCCTTTGAGAAATTTAAGGAGTATAAAAATGAAGTGGAGAAACAGACTGGTAAAAGCATCAAGGCACATGGATGGATTTTGATTTCCGTGCGCACCGGACGCACCGGGTTTTCATATGCACTTTTTGGGACTGATTTCTTATGGAGCAGTACATTTTCACGATATTGTGATTTGTTTCCGTACTGGGCGGGACTAGTCAGATGACAGTACCTGAGTGTGTTTTGCATGCATTGATAGATTTCAAAGGGATTTCCAAAAGCGAGCTATAATCTCATTATTTACCTACGTGTCCGATCTGACACGAAACGTTTAAAACAAGGAACCCTTCTAAATTGTTTTCAAAACGGCGGATCGTACATATTAAACAAAGGATATATACGTATATGGCTATTTTCTTATAGAAAAATACGCCACCGTGCAGTGTTATGCGCATTGCACATCGACATTAAGGAATTTGGCATACATTTCCTTCAGATATTTACATGTACGAATTTGGTATTTACATGTATAGTTCCGATTTCTAGCATATCGGTTTTGCCTTGGATTTGGCATTCATGTTTTCGCCTTGACTCCGATGATTGCGGGATGCTTGACGGAGTTTTGTTTACGAGTTATCTGCTCGTTACGCATGCGCATGTTTTGCGCTACGATGCGTTCCATGGATTGATGATTTCGGTGCCCCGTTGACTTGGACATTTTATTGAAATGTTTTAGAATTTGGGGGTTTAAATTTAAATTCGGGGACCGAATTTCTTTAAGGGGGGAAGACTGTAACATTTCAAAAAAATAAAATATTATTTTTGGGAATTTTCATAATTTAATATTAATTTTTAATGAATATTTTAATAGTCGGTATAATTAAATACCGATAAATGGTGAAAATTCCGGAGAAAATTTTGGAAATTCTAAAATACGGTATTTTGTGGAAATATGTCATTTTTTAAGCTTTTATGGTTACGTAAATTCTATTTTGGTGTTAACCGCGATTAAAAATCGCTAATTGGATTTTTGGCTTTTTGTGCAAAAATGTGCACATAACATTTTCCACACTTGTTTCATGTTATGGACTCATGATGGCTTAGGGTTGAACCATGCTTAGATGACCATGGTGGCTTGAACCAATTGGTTGGGTTAGTGGGGTTATTTAAGGGTTGTTAGCTTTGTTAAAAGTGATTAGGGTTAGAGTTGACCTTGTGTAGGAGAGAGGGTGAGCCATGATGGCTTGTGTGTGCTAACTTTTATTAAGAGAGAGAGAGAGGTGGCTAGGGTGTGCCATGATCTATCCAATTCTCCAATGTCCATTGTGTGCTCTTACACACCCCCTCTCACTCATATCACTCTCTTTCATTTATCACATCTTTCCTCACATCACTCATTCTCACACTCAAAAACCACAACAACAACTACAACAGCATCATCATGAGCTGCAACAGCAACTGATGTAAAATGCCAGCCCACCATCAGCACAACTTCAGCCCAATCCCTATCAACATTAGCTACAACAACATCTCTCACACACCACCACACCATCATAAACCTCACTTCACCCCACATAACAACACCCTACATCAGCCACTGTAATAGCCACTGCTGTAGCTGCTGCAAACAGCATCAAAGAAAGAGAGAGAGAGATGCAAGCAGCAGCAGCTGCAGAACCAACTCCAGCAACACCATATACCCCTGCTGCAGCACAACTTCATCAGCACAACATCTCAACAGAAAATAGCCCCAACACACACTTCAGCCCCCATTTTGTATCAGCACCTTTACAAACAACAGCAGCAACCAAAACAACAACAGAAACAGCTGCAACAGCAACACCAGCAGCAACACCAGATGCAGTCCAACGACAGCACGGCCTTCCTCCTTCCTCCTTCTTCCCTTCTCCTTCATCCTAGGACACTCTTGAGGTATAATCTTGCAACCCAACTCCTATCTTGCAAGTTATGAGTAGTAGGATGAAATTTAGTGTTATATTTGTGATCTAGTGCTAATTTTAGTGATTTTGAGTGAGATGTGGCCAAGTGATGGTTTTGATTGTTAGGGTAACCTTATTAGGTGTGTTTGAGACCAGTTTCACCAAAATTACCCCAGTTTCCCAGATGGTTACCTGAAAGTTTCAACTTGGCGTATTTTATCGATATTGTCGACTTTGTGGCTTTTCTGGAAACTGCTATCAACCCGGACCTCCTAAAATAATTTTGACTTGGCAGTAGGATGTGTAGGTAGATAGAAACCAATACCCAAAACCCTAGCCCCCACCTCTTCATCCCGGCCGCAGATATATTCCTTCTGGCCGCAATTTGCTGCCAGAACAGTAGGGAACCTCCTCGTTTTGCGTGCACGGCTCTTTTACCTGTTAACTTGACTACTGGGTATGTCTAGTTTTGACTGATTCCAGTTAGGCTAGAATCTGGGTTGATTTTCATGAGTTAGCGTATGATTTACGACCTGTTTCGTGTGGATTTTGGTATTCGATGATTCGTTTCTGTCGGGTGGCGTTTGGACGTCAACGACAATGGATATTGGCTGTGTTTGCACACGAGGCCACAGGTTTTTACCTATGGGCGTAGCGTGCACCATTTTGGCTTCTGACATGGTTTTCATGTGTTTTAGCATGTGATATTCTTGTAAGTACTCACGTGGCGTCGAGGCGTTGGAGATGCAATGGCGATATCGGCACCGACACACATATAGCAAAGTGAGTAGATTTATATCTACGGGGAGAAGTCGGGTGGATGGCGTATAGCACCCCCGCAATTCGTCGTGATGTATACGGATGCGTATACACACATATAATTATCTTATGTTGTTTAGGATTTATGTTGATGTTTAAGATGGACATTAGTGTGTTGGATGACTTAGGTTACGAAACCCTAGAGTAGTGGGTGCACTACACATACATATACACACATACATATTTGCATACATACTTATTTCATATGTGGTTATGGGATTCTATATAGATATGTGTTCACATGGGTATGGGACTGTGTGTTCACATACAGACTTGAGGATGAGACTTGGGATTGAGATGAGTCGATGATAGTTGATCCAAGATTATGATATCGATGATATGGTAAAATTCGTATTTGAGATACGTCTTGATGCTTTAGCGGATTTTGGATGACAATGCCATAAGAGTAATGATTTAAATATAAAATGATCGACATGTGATTATGTTACGAGATATGATATGATATGATATAACAAGATAATTATGATAGGCCGCATTCGGCGATGTTTACTCTTTGGGATGATATGTGATGATGATATCGATTTATACAAGACTGTCGATCAGTAGTCAGATCATAATTATAGTGATGATATTAGCTTTGTACTAGACATAGGTCAGTACCCAGATTATGATATCTGATAAAGAGAGTACCAGATGAATGATATAATATGATATTGACCCGTACCCAGATTTGGGGATGCCGTACGACGGATTTACGTACGAGCTATGTTTTGATGTTTGATACGCACACTTGATTTGGGAATAACTGATTATAGAGATATGGTATCGGATGTGATATTATCGAGGCGGGATCACCGACTATATATGTATATATATGTATCGACTCAGAGGTTAGGCGGTTTTCCCTTACCTACTGTTAGCTTTAGCTCAGCCTTATAGTGGTGTAGCTATATGACTCTTATGACATTAAATGCAGTTCAGCTATCATTATGTTTAGTGTTCAGCTCTCGCACTCTATTATTGTTACTCTGCACCGCATGCTGTTGTGATTCATATTCCATTTTGGATATCCTGCTGTTAGGACACCAGCACCATTACCGATGATGCGTATGTACCACGTACACTTATTTGCCGGCTCACACACATCTTCATCGGTAATTGCCATGTCACGAACACTTAGAAAATATTATTTCTTGATTTAGTTTGATAGCTAGTAGTGACATGATATTAGTATGCTTGCCTTATATGCCAGCTTGACATTGTAGTTATTACTTGTCACTTCATGCATACTGTTATTCATTATATGCCGCATTCATGGATTCTCATGCTTATATTCATGATTTTACATGCTATTGATGATTTGGATTCGGGTTTCCATGAGATTTTCTGGATTTGGAGGAAAACCGCAAAACATATATAAACTGCTTTCACTCTTTTTAATTAAAAATGCGGTTTTCCTATGATGTATGAGTCGTCCATCATGAGTTTTGCTGATGGATTTCGCGACCCGATTCGAGGAGGCGGATTAAACGTTTCGGGTACATGGTGGGCCCGGTGCAGTACCCCGGGGCAAGAAGATCCAGGAGATGGCGTTGAGCCTAGCAGGGGAGCACGACCGACCGGTGATATTACCCGACGCGTTGGATATCCGGAGGATACCGTCGTGGTCATGAGATGGATGGTAGGGGCCGGTCTGGACTGACGACGCCCTAGATATTGTGATTGAGACATTGAGATTCTGAGATATTGAAGTACAGAGATTGTGATACAGAGATATCGAGATACTGAGATTTATATTTTGTACCGATGCTAGGCACTATTTTATGCTGATTTCATATATGATACCTCATTTTAAAAATACAGAAATGTCACAAATTTATGCAAGCAGTTTTCTTCAGTACATGCATTCTGTTTCATGCATTCATATATCATCCATATGACATATTGCTACCTGATGCACTGACACGGGCACATGGGATTATACTTGGGTTAGATATTTACCCTAGCCATTGTTATAGGTTGCTGGTTATATATTTGAGGATTATATATTATGATCGTATGACCTAGGATTGCGTCACACATGCGATTTTCTGTTCGTAGATCTTTTTCTACTCACGAGTTGGCAACTCACCCCCATTGTGCCCCAGTTTCTTGCAGGTGTTGCCGTACAGGTTTCTTTACGGCTTTGCGGGCACTGTTCCTTTCGGGTGACTTGCTAGTAGGTGGGTTTATTGTATCGTACCCATCATTATACATTGTATATTATATTTCAGTTGTATCTAGAAGTTCCATCAACCAAACATGTATTTATTTGAGATAGAGACCAGTGATGTTATTTCTTTCGACCTTAGAGTCGCGCGTTATATTTCTGCGGATTTCGTGCTGTTTGAGTTTCCTTCTCTATTGTGATCCTCGCCTTTAGGCGTTGTATATTCTTGCTAGCTGGTTGACTTTTAGAGGTTCTCCTACACTCTACTACTTTTCTTGGTTTGGATTACTGGGCTCGGCTTACTTTGAGCACGTACGCCTTGAGGCGTTCGTAGCCTAAGTGCCGGTCATGTTCCGTACTTTCGGGACGTGACATTTTCTCTACTTCTACTTAGTAGTCTTCCTTAGCAAGTTGGATCACTAAGTTACCTCATTTGAGGTTGGAGCTTGACCATAGGCCTTCGGATGGATCTTTCTTTGACACAAAGGAGATCGGCAACTGAGTTCATTTGATGCTTTGGAGGAGCCAAAGAAAGGAGATCAAGAAGAAGCTTGAACTAAGGAGCAAAGAACCACTTGAAGACCCGAAGGACTTGACATGAGGGTATAATATTTTAACCGAGTAGTTAACGCCCTCTTGTAGTTTAGTTTTTGTTAGTTAAGGTTTAATCAAGACCCTAAAGTGGATAAAGTCTATGTTTCAAAGCCAAACATGATCTTTTGATGTGAGAAAAATCGTTTTTGATGTATTCCGCCTCCCCACGAACACGTGGGGTGTGCTACATAGACTTACACATACAACCATCACTCTAAGTCTCATAACCATACAAGTCTTTCTAGTCTAATAATATACAAAGTCTAGTTTCTGATTGATAGAGTTTATCTAGACACAACAGAATGTAAAAATATGAGAGTGGGCACGATCCAATATGTGTCCCACCTACCAAAGAAAAACACCCTAGATAAAGTCGTGTGCCAGCGATACCGCTACTGATCCCTAAGCGGTCAAACCTGCAAGAACTGTGGCACAACGGGGGTGAGTTGCCAACTCGTGAGTAGAAATCATCAGCAGGTAGAAATCGAATAAAACAACGATTTCCTAGGTCATACTATATCATGAAGGTAATACTATGATATCTAGGGTGACCATGAATGCATATATGTCAACAATCGAATCAATGCGAATGACATATAAAAATAAACATCTGAACTCATATGCCTGCATGCATGTGGATATCATCCACGTGTCCATCAACGACACAAACCATATCATGGAACCTGAGAGTCCAACATCGACACTCGAATCATCATGAAAACATATGCCTGTATGTATAAGGATATCAACCACGTGTGTCCATCAATGACACATCAAAATTGTAGGGTTCCTAGGCACACTCAAGAGGTTACACAAGGTATCAACCATGCCAAATTCAAAAATTTATGTGCCGAGAAACCCTAATGCAAGATCGTTAACTAGAGGATAGGCGAAACTAAGCAAGCAAACTACTTTGCTACTAAGTGAAAGAGACAACAACTTTTGTAGATCCGATCCTCCAATTCTCTAGCTCCGTGTTGATGTCCCTCCGCTGCGATCATCGGAATCCCGGACTCTAGCGTCGGTTTCATCGGAGAAATGGACGGGCTAGGTCGTTGACTTCGATGCCGAAGATGATCTACGTCGAGGCGACTCAAACTCAAGCGCCATCTTCACTAGGTCATGAAACTTGTGAAGAAAATATACTCTACTACATGGAAAGTGGTAGAAGATGAAGAAATAGGAAGTGGGTTCACTTTGGATTAGGATTTCTCACTTGGATTCATCACTTGGAATTTTTCTAGCAAGGTTTTCTTCTCTTCATGAAGAAGAAGAAGAAGAAATAAAAGAATGAATGAATATATTCCAAAAAATAGAAAATCAAGTGATGCTTATCATTTTGCAACCATGGGTGAGTGTAACTAATGTAGAGAATAAAGTAGGGTTTAGGTAAATGGTTAGGTTAAGGATAAAACAAAATGGTAGACATTTTCAACGATGCATGAAGCATCATGAAGCTTCTTGCATAAAACAAAGATAACCACCATTTTATTTTTGCCAAAAGTAAATAAATAAAATAAATAAATAAGGCAAAAGAAACCCTAACCATTAACTAAACATGGTGTATAGCATACACACACCCAAGTTTACATGTATCATCAAACATGATACAATCAAGTGCACAAAAATATATCACATATACTACTTGTGCACATCAAGTGAGAAAATCAATCTTAAGTGAACAAATACTAGTTAATGTAAAGTAATATATCAAATATATATAATTATACATTAAATCATTAAATCAACACTTGATTTAATGATCCGGTCATATTGCATATAACCGACTAATATCAAGTGTATCAATATATCGAATCAACATTTGATTCGGTAACCCGGCTATATCTTATATAACCGTCCGATGATACGAATCGCGAGAATAGAATTCAGTATCACATACTGGTATTATTCTCGGTCCCGCACATATCTCATATGCGCTCCTATTTCGTTTCGCTTGAGCCAGGAAACCTCTGTGTAGGACTCTAAAGACTCGTCAATACGCCGGCAGCAGGTGATGATCATATCAAACACCCACAAGCCGCAAGCGGTCTGCTAAACGTAACGGCCATCCGGGTATTGAGCGATCAGAAGATCAACGAGCAAGCCCGCTCACACTCCTGTGAATCCAACCAGTAACACTTATCGTACAGTCCGGTCTCGTCGTCTGATATGTCGCATATCTCGCCTAGGGGTGGTAAACGTCAGACCCCAGTAGCTCGATAAGTCGTGTCGATATGAGGTCTATAACAGTTCGAGAAACTACTGGTAACACTTACCAGTAAATCTCAGCAACCCTGGCCAGAGATTTCCTGTTATAGCCAATCGAACATAGCGCAACATCAACTCCCTATACCGGGAGAGACGAATCCCCTCCTATCGCTCATTGCCTCCATGTGATTCGGGACTGTACCCAAAAACCACCGTTTTGCACGCCCTCTTGGACGTGGTAAGGTGGAAATCAAAGCACGGTGGGAATCACACAAGACTCTATGACAATCTCGGGTCAACAGACTAATCTGTACCAGTGTCACCAGAGAACTGCCATCTGACGTAAGGTATAATACCATCTGGGAGTTCTCGGCGAGTCCGTCCAGTGTACACAGTCTCCACTGAGCACCCGTATATCATCTCTGATGTCAAACACCAATGGATATGGGATCATCCATCGCCCATCATATGGGTCAAGAAGATATACGCTAGTCTACTCTGGAATATCGATGCCCCGTCTCGATATTCCCACGACTAGGAACATTGAAGGATGTACTCATGGACTACCCAGGCCCCACTAGTATGATCTACATCATAGTCCTGAAAGTCGGGTACACATCCCAAGGGCTTTATCAACATGTAACAGAGAGAGACAGAAAGTATACATGTTAAGATAAAGAGCAACCAGATAGCGTACTATCATGTCGAGCAAGAAAGTCCTACCTATATATGTCCCAGCATCTACTACAATATACATCCTATGTACAGTAATGGCCTCTAGGGCATACATATAACTAACAATCTCCCACTTGCACTAGGGCCATCTGTAGCAGTGGTTGTAGTATCTAATACTCAACCATCCCATAAAAGTCTCTCTTTGGGAAAAAGCCTTTGTGAGTGGATCCGCGGTGTTGTCCTCTGAGTCTACTCTCCTAACCTCGATCACCCTGGAGATCAACCATCTCCATGATCAGGTGATGCTGCCTCAGAATATGTCTGGGTCACTGATGAGACCAGGGTTCCTGGGCCAAAGCCACACTTCCATTGTCACACAATGGTAGGAACCTAGTTCATCTTATGAACCAATATGCACATAAACTTCCTCTTTGGTTGTATCTTTAATAGCGATGTTACCAGCCTTTATCATCTAGTTTGCCACGGTATCTAGCTTGGAACTCTTCCAACATACCGTCCCTGTACTAAGGGTAAAGACAATGCCTGTGACTGACATTCAGTCGTCCTTATCACCCTGGAATCTTTCCAGTGATTCACCCCAGGATCGATTGATACCATCTCACTACAACTAGTGAGAATCCTAACATCCAATTAAATCTATCTCATAGATCCAAAAACATAGGATTTAGGAGGTATCACTTTGATCCTGTATGGAGAATCCTTGTGATAAGCGGAGATTGACCGAGCGTAGCATAGGAAACTCCTTCCCTATCAAGAGTATGTCATCCACGTACTCTACGAGGATCACCACCATACTCCCTACTACCTTTTTGTATATACAAGGTTCATCTACCATTTTGATGAAGTCAAATTCTTTGACTACCACATCAAAACAGATGTTCCAACTCCGCGATGCCTGCTTTATCCTATAAAGCACCTTGCACACGTTTCCGCTGCTCCCACTGTCTACGAAGCCCTCTGGCTGTGTGCTTATAGACGCTCTCTTCCAAATCATCATTTAGAAAAGCAGTCATGACACCCAACCACCAGATATCGTAGTCATGGTATGTAGTCGTGGCAAGTAGGATCTGGATGGACTTAAGCATAGCTCCTTAGAAAAGGTTTCATCATAATCCATACCTGGTCAATGATGCAAACCTTTAACAAGTTTAGCTTTGAAAGTCTCAACTTTTCCATGTACACCAAGTAATCTTCTCAAGATATACTTGCTCCCGATGGGGATTTAACCCTTCAGATAAAGCAACCAAAGTCCATACTTTGTTGGTGTATAAGGATTCCATCTCAGATCGACAAGCATCCAGCCATTCTTACAGAGTCTCACTCCTGATGGCCAGCTCGAAACTAGTTGGGTCATCATGATACAATCATCGCTCCCACTGTCATAGAGAAACCGAAGTATCTCTCAGGTGGGTGAGGAACCCTACTAGATCGGCGGAGAGGCTGAGGTTCGTTGGAAACTATTGAATCCTTTGGTTCTACTAAATCATCAGCTGCAGTTTGTATAGCTGGAACCTTTCCAGTTCTACATAACAGACCTTGCCTCGAGCTTGTCCGGATTTTGCTTTTAGACATAGTCCGGACAACCCCAAATCTTAACAAACTTAAGATATGGGCTCTTCCCTTTCCATATCACATATGAAGTGGTAGGCAACTGATTTGATTTGAACCCTATTCAATAGGTATGCAGCTTCTCAAGTGCATAGCTCCCAAAAGGAAATAGGAAACTCAGTAGTACTCATCATAGAGCACACCATATCACATAAGGTGCTATTGCTCCGCCCCGATACACCGACGTGATGTGGTGTATACGGAGGAGTAATGCTGAGAGAGAATCTTATTCTCTTTTAGAATAATCCAGGAATTCCGTGCTCAGATATTCTCCTCCTTGATCTCATCAAAGGACATAATACTTATACCTGTAATTTGGTTCTCTACTTTTAACTTATATTCTGTGAATATCTCAAAAGCTTCGGACTTATGTTTCAACAGGAACATGTGTCTGAATCTTGAGAGATCATCAGAGAATGTAATGAAGTACAAAGAACCGGTCTTGGCATGTGTAGACAGGGGAGCTTCATACATCAACATGTATCATCCCAAGAGTTCACTGACTCTTTCTCTGCTTCCATTAAACAGAGCTATGGTCATCTTATCTTTGTAACATGACTGGCAAGTTTCACAAGATGTAAATTCAAACTAATTTAAATATGCATCTAAATGTAACTTTAGCCATTCGGGTCGCATTGATATGACCTAGTCTACAATGCCTCAAGAAGGATTCGTTCATTTCTAAACTCTTTCTCTTGTGTGTGTTCTGTATACTAGGAACTGTAGTTTGATTTAGAACGTTAATGCTTTTAGATAACGTGCCTGAACCGATCAACTTTTGAAATGTTCAAAACAATGTTCAACAATACAAAATTATATCCTTCATTATTAAATAAAGAGATTGATATGATTTTGTATATCAGGTTCGGTATCTAATAGCATTTGTTCAGAATCAATGTATTGGTAATACAGGGTGACAGTGACCAACAGACTTGGCTGCAACACTTGCACCGTTTTCTATCTCATGAAACTTATCACCCGTTCTCAGTTCTCTACCTATCTATAGCCCATGTAACAGATTACATATGCGGGATCCTGATCCGGCATCTCATACCCAGGACGTAAAGAATACTGAGAAACAGTTCTTTGTAATGAACACACCCGAAGGAGATGCATCTCATGCACTTTCTTCGTTTTGGCGGCATGGGAATCTTGGTATTCCCCTATTTCTTGCTCTGTCTTATAACAATTATAAGTTGGAGCGGGACCAACGTTCCCCAGCTCAGTATAACAAGCGGGTTTGGTCAATATATCCGTATTATTATCTTGATTAAGGCGTGATATGGTCGCTACCTGGAGAGAGAGAGAAGAAAACACTCAGCGTATGCTCTTACAAGATCAGATTGGTTATTATTTTATCTAATCAGGATAGCTCCCATTGTTTTTATCAAATCTTCCTCCAAACCCTAAAAAGAAAGACTAGCCGGGATTAATTACACGCTACAAGTTCGCCAATCTTTCAGCCAGGCCAGTGTCGGTACTTTGAGGGAGGTTCCCCGTGCTTTCGCACGGACCTAATTAAAGTAAACCTCGTTTTCCCAGAGGCGTAACCCCGTTGACACCTTTCTAGACACCTACTTGATCGGCTAATTGTAATGTGTAAAACTCTCCCAGGAGTAACTCTTACTCGCAGCGGGTATTGGGATCCAACTATCTCATAGAAAGTATGCAATCTCATTGCAAATTTCAACACTTGAAATTCCCAATAATATTTTGCCCCTAGCGTCCTATGACCTTGACGCAGGCCAACAAACCATAGTCCGCTAGTCAAGTTCAACCCGTCATTTCTTGATTGAATTAAACCCACCCGCACGACCCTTGACGCAGGCCAACAAAGTCGCACGACTACCTTAATCCAATCTGCATCATATGCATAAACAGATAAATACTAGTTAGCTACCGCACACTACGCCTTGACGCAGGCCAACAAACGTAGCATGAATACTAAGTAGGATTTATCTGAAATGACTGAGGGCTACGACAGGTTTTTAAGAAAACCTATTGCGTAATGAACTTGATATCGTTGTAGAATCGAATGAATTTTGAAATGGAGTGTTTTTAAGGCTTTTCTAGTTTTGCTAAAGGGGTCACTCCCGGTGAAGGGATCGTCGGCCCTTTCCTCATCGAATAAGGTGCAGGATATATCATATATACCGCTGTGCAAAGCAAAAACTATAGAAGCAATCAAAAGACAAACCGAGGGTTGTAGCATCTGCCAGTTGTTGCTAAAGGGGTCACTCCCGGTGAAGGGATCTCGGCCCTTTCCTTATCGAATAAGGTGCAGGATGTTTTATAAGGAACACCGTGATGCAAAGCAAGAACTGTAGCTACCTGTTTTTGAAAATTCGATTCCACAACATCTTAGGTTTCTTTTCTTTCATTAATCATATTAATGAAGTCCCATCATATAAGTCATCTAAACATCACAGATAAATACGACGTACGCTTATGCCATCCGCATTCGCCTCGATGTCCCCTCGTGCACCGTTAGGTTAGGTAACTAACGGCAGAGCGGGGCAGGGCTAGCGCGGGTGCAAAACATAAGTAACGTCTATATAATATATCATATATACTATATATAGTATCCATCACAACATATCAAATGATCACATCACAGATATCGCAGCAGAAGAATCATATGAAACATTGGATATACTAGGACGTCCGTGTTTTCAATACGAGCCAGTATAAAACACGGATTCCACGGTCACGATGAATAGCCAAACCCACACCCCTAGACCCCTACGAGAGCGGCAAGCAACCCTACCAATTCTAGAGTTAGGAGACCCGGACTCGACTCCTCGAGTTGATCTCCCACTGGACTCCAGAACCCGGTTACTTGTGCCCTCCTCTTTGGGTCTATCCTAGTGCGGAAAAGTAAATAATATACAAAAGGTGACATCTTCCGCAACCTGGAAGTGCCCCAATAAAAGAATATTACATACAAGTTTTTACATGAATGAAAATGAAAAACACTCATCTCACATAAAAAAACCTCGGCTATTCAAAACGCGACGATCCAATATAACATATCCAGCAACACATAACATCACATGTTATCAACGTAAGTAAATATGCGCATCCCAATTGTCGTTGACATATAGCAACGAAACCGGCGATATCACATATTACACTTACGGTCACAGAAAAGAAAGTGTAAAACTACAACAGTTGGAATCCGCAACCTATTTAGACATCGCATGCCTAATCAAATGAATTCCTTAAACAACGCATGCCTAACATTTATAAACCCCGCATTTTAGTCTCATTATCGAAAACTCTTTTCAATATCAAGTCGGGCAATTCAACAAGATTCCCGGCATCCTGACCGAATGCTCGTCACAAACTTTAGTAGACGGCCGCACCCCCGATACCGTCGACGAAGTGCACTAAGGCGGAACACCGCTGCCGTAAGCACCCGAACGGATGCTTTCGGCGACGGGGTTCTCCTACAGTCACTTGGTCGAGGCTATGGGGCGTAGCTATCTATTAAGTTTACCGGCGAGTATCCGCGTACGCTACGCGATTGCGACGGACTTTTGATCACATCAAAATCCCGTGGCAACCGATCAAATGAGACTAAATTGCTATGTTTATAACATTCATTCAGTTATCTCATAACAACTTGTGAATTCCAAATATTGTATCACATTCCAAATAAATAGAAAACGTTAAACTTTCCAATCGAACAATCCAACACCCAAGTTTTCCCGAAACAGCTCAACACATGAAATAAGTTTAAAAACATTCACTTCATGCCACAGTACCAACGGTCCAGCCGTAGAAGGGTCAAGCCAACGCCTCACATGTGGTACGCCGTACTGCCCCAAACCCTAAGGTTCAAAGGGCAGTTCAAGACGGTCACATAATCGAGTTAAGGTTTGTTGTCTTCTAGAGGGTCCATCGCGTTACTTGCACTACTTAGAACGTTCTCAAACTACGGAAAAATCCAACACTTGGAAATTTCCCGGTAGGGAAAAAATTGGGTATTTATATCCGGTCGAACTTTTTAACACTTCTAAATTTACCCGGAAAAACACATAGACGCAGTTAAAGTTTCCGATCGAATCATCGAGCCCCCAATACAATCCAGAAAACTCAACTCTTGAGTATAGATTAAAAATACCCAGAAAACAGAGGAAACTCAAAAGGACATTACTGTGCAAAATTCAAAAAATAATGTGACTGTATGGCCGCGGAACTGCCGCACGAGCCATTCTCGTGCCGCGGTTCCGCGGCGCTTTAGTCGATTCAGGCGCACGTGATGCACAGTAATTCTAATAAAGCCCTGCTGAATTTTTTGGATATTTTTAATTTGGAAAAATCCACAGTTACAGAAAATGTACAGAGAGGGGTGAAATTTAGGGTTTCGGGGTTCGATCGGGTTTCTAAAATCGTCTACACATCGCCTAAAGCTCTAGCTAGGCTCTGATACCACTGTAGGGTTCCTAGGCACACTCAAGAGGTTACACAAGGTATCAACCATGCCAAATTCAAAAATTTATGTGCCGAGAAACCCTAATGCAAGATCGTTAACTAGAGGATAGGCGAAACTAAGCAAGCAAACTACTTTGCTACTAAGTGAAAAAGACAACAACCTTTGTAGATCCGGTCCTCCACTTCTCTAGCTCCGTGTTGATGTCCCTCCACTGCGATCATCGGAATCCCAGACTCTAGCGTCGGTTTCATCGGAGAAATGGGCGGGCTAGGTCGTTGACTTCGATGCCGAAGATGATCTACGTCGAGGCGACTCAAACTCAAGCTTCATTTTCACTAGGTCATGAAACTTGTGAAGATAACACACTCTACTACATGGCAAGTGGTAGAGGATGACGAAATAGGAAGTGGGTTCACTTTGGATTTGGATTTCTCACTTGGATTCATCACTTGGAATTTTTCTAGCAAGGTTTTCTTCTCTTCATGAAGAAGAAGAAGAAGAAAGAAAAGAATGAATGAATATATTCCAAAAAATAGAAAATCAAGTGATGCTTATCATTTAGCAACCATGGGTGAGTGCAACTAATGTAGAGAATAAACTAGGGTTTAGGTAAATGGTTAGGTTAAGGATAAAACAAAATGGTAGAATTTTTCAAAGATGCATGAAGCATCATGAAGCTTCTTGCATAAAACAAAGATAACCACCATTTTATTTTTGCCAAAAGTAAATAAATAAAATAAATAAATAAGGCAAAAGAAACCCTAACCATTAACTAAACATGGTGTATAGCATACACACACCCAAGTTTGCATGTATCATCAAACATGATACAATCAAGTGCACAAAAATATATCACATATACTACTTGTGCACATCAAGTAAGAAAATCAATCTTAAGTGAACAAATACTAGTTAATGTATAGTAATATATCAAATATATATAATTATACATTAAATCATTAAATCAACACTTGATTTAATGATTCGGTAATATTGCATATAACCGACTAATATCAAGTGTATCAATATATCGAATCAATATTTGATTCGGTAACCCGGCTATATCTTATATAACCGTCCGATGATACGAATCGCGAGAATAGAATTCAGTATCACATACTGGTATTATTCTCGGTCCCGCACATATCTCATATGCGCTCCTATTTCGTTTCGCTTGAGCCAGGAAACCTCTGTGTAGGACTCTAAAGACTCGTCAATACGCCGGCAGCAGGTGATGATCATATCAAACACCCACAAGCCGCAAGCGATCTGCTAAACGTAACGGCCATCCGGGTATTGAGCGATCAGAAGATCAACGAGCAAGCCCGCTCACACTCCTGTGAATCCAACCAGTAACACTTACCGTACAGTCCGGTCCCGTCGTCTGATATGTCGCATATCTCGCCTAGGGGTGGTAAACGTCAGACCCCAGTAGCTCGATAAGTCGTGTCGATATGAGGTCTATAACAGTTCGAGAAACTACTGGTAACACTTACCAGTAAATCTCAGCAATCCTGGCCAGGGATTTCCAGTTATAGCCAATCGAACACAGCGCAACATCAACTCCCTATACCGGGAGAGACGAATCCCCTCCTATCGCTCATTGCCTCCATGTGATTCGGGACTGTACCCAAAAACCACCGTTTTGCACGCTCTCTTGGACGTGGTAAGGTGGAAATCAAAGTACAGTGGGAATCACACAAGACTCTATGACGATCTCGGATCAACAGACTAACCTGTACCAGTGTCACCAGAGAACTGCCATCTGACGTAAGGTATAATACCATCTGGGAGTTCTCGGCGAGTCCGTCCAGTGTACCCAGCCTCCACTGAGCACCCGTATATCATCTCTGATGTCAAACACCAATGGATATGAGATCATCCATTGCCCATCACATGGGTCGAGAAGATATATGCTAGTCTACTCTGGAATATCGATGCCCCATCTCGATATTCCCATGACTAGGAACATTGAAGGATGTACTCATGGACTACCCAGGCCCCACTAGTATGATCTACATCATAGTTCTGGAAGCCGAGTACACATCCCAAGGGCTTTATCAACATGTAACAGAGAGAGATAGAAAGTATACATGTTAAGATAAAGAGCAACCAGATAGCGTACTATCATGTCGAGCAAGAAAGTCCTACCTATATATGTCCCAGCATCCACTACAATATACATCCTATGTACAATAATGGCCTCTAGGGCATACATATAACTAACAAAAATCATGGAACCTGAGTGTCCAACACCGACACTCGAAACATCATGAAAACCCGTGTCCAGCATCGACACGTAAATCCTCATATCTCAGGCGCCGCATACTCCGATCGGTCCTCATATCTATCTCATCTCAGGCGCCGCATACTCTGATCGGCCCTCATATCCCTCTCATGACTCCAGTAGGTATCCTCCGAATAACCGCCGGGTCCAACCAATTATCGATAGGTAGTACTCCCTCCGTCGGGCTCACCGCCTAAAAATACGAGTCTTCTTGCCCCGGGGTACCTCACCGGGTCCATCATGTACCTGCAGACGGTGCTTACCGCTCCTCGAATCGGGTATACTCATAACTCAGAACCGAGAAAAATCATGGTGGACAAGAAATATCATATCAAGGGAAAACCGCGTTTTTAAAACAATACACAATTTCCTTTGAAATATAACCACGGTTCCCGAATCCAGAGATCTCATGAAAACAGCATCTCAATACATATAACCATAAATTACAATGTATGCAACATAAAACAGTAATATGAGCATATCAGTATATCGTGCAACATTGAATAGAAATGTCAGCATAGCAGGTATATCATGCCTACAAGTCATGCGATAGTACTGAACAATGAATGTACTTTACAATTAAGAGTAATAGCATGATATAGCAATTTTACTGTGTAAGTGACATAGCAATTACCGATGATGAAAGTGCGTGAGCCGGCAATTCTGTGTAAGTGTAACATACGCATCATCAACAATTGTGCAGGTGTACCAGCAGACGATATCATAACAAATAATGGAAGCACAGGTATATACAATGCAATGAGAATGTCATAAACGTAGCAGAAAAGTAAACTGTAAGTGCCATATTAACAAATATACGTATCTAAACTAACATCTACATAAGAGACTAACTAAGGCAGTGTAGGAAGGGATTAACATTATCTATAACATATCCGAGTCGATAAATCTATCAATCGGCCATCCAGCCTCATAGCATCACGTACGGTATAATCCATCGTACGACGGCGTTAAACAAATAGAGATTCTATCAACCTATACAACAATGAGGGTACGGATCTAAAGTCTTGTACGGCATATCACTCATTATTCTCATAACTATATATATACATATATCTCAAACCACATCCGTATCTATCTTATACCATGTCTTGGCAAAAGTATCTATATTCTCATATCGCCTCGCATCCGTATATCGACATATGAAGCCAAGTTATTTTATTTCATCATATTCTCTTTTCATCACATCAATATCCCACATCAAGAAATCTTATATATATTTATCTTATTTTATCGATCCCATAACACATCTATCTCAGTCTTATCATATTCATCGATCTCATGTCATATCCTTATAGATCTCGTCTCATATCTTGGTATATGTATTTAATCATCCATATCATCTCCAACTAACATTTTGATCATATGCATAGTTTCCTAGTAGGTTTCTCCGACTATATCCTATATATCGGTCTCCGTTTT
Source organism: Agapanthus africanus (assembly GCA_030015575.1). Lineage (NCBI taxonomy): Eukaryota > Viridiplantae > Streptophyta > Magnoliopsida > Asparagales > Amaryllidaceae > Agapanthus > Agapanthus africanus. The sequence goes on along the minus strand of CM057342.1, from coordinate 405,593,568 downwards.
ATAATTGTGAGGGTGCTATACGTCATCCACCCGACTTCCCACGTAGATATAAATCTACTCACCTGCGAAATTCCTTGTCCAGCCGTAGTCAATGTGCTTCGTCGTCTCGGAATCTACGCGAAAGTACCTACAATCAATACACAATCACAATACTATTAAAACCAACATCCGAAAACCGATACAACACAAGATGTGCTCATAGGTTAGAACCTATAGCCTACACATGCAAAATCAACCAAATAACCCTCGTCGTTGACGTACAAACGTCCAATGACGGAATCCAAACTCAAATACCAAAATCAATTCTTAGAAATCGCAAAACCCGTAATCAGCAACTAAGGAAATCTATCCCAGATTTTACCCTAGGTCAAACCAGATCATTTTGCATATAAGGTTGCTCTAAATATCACATAACTAAGCCATGGTCCAAAAATCAACACTTTTCACCCCGACTTGGCCGCAATTTGCTGACAAAACCATTAAATCTGCGGCCAGAATTAGAGGAGAGGGGATGGGGTTTCTATGGTAGGTTCCTATGTCCCTGCACGTCTCTCTGTAATAGCAACTTATTTTATAGGTCTCTCGGGTCATAGCAGATCCCTAAATGTCATCACAAATTCCACAATTTTCGATATCGGCAGATTTTAAAGTTCGTGTTTTGGGTTCTAGTCTCTGGTCGTGGCCAGTAAACTATCACTAAGGGTTTGCAAACACTCACTGCATCTCAATTTGCCAATTACAAGTCAAGTCTCCCACTAAAGCTCAACTTGGAAATTTCTAAGATCACAAATCCACACTTGTTTAACTCTAAACTATAATTATGATATATTAAACACAAACACTTAACTAAAAGTGTAGGGATTACCTCATTTGGCAACTCAAGAAAATTCTTGGGTTGCCCAATGTCTTCAAAATCCAAACTTGTTTGGTCCATAGGGTTTAGGAAGAGCTTGTGCATCTTTTTAATGAAGGGAGTGTGGGCTTATGGAGATGATTCGAAGATGATACATGGAGGTAGAGAAGATGCAGGAAGCATGAAGAAGATGAAGGTGAGGAAATGAAATGATAAAGGAAAGAATGAATGGGATGGTCAAGGGTGTCATGCCATCCTCTCTCTCTCTCTCTTTCTCGCCCATGTCCCATGTCATAACTTGTCCCCCTCCCCTCTCTCAATCATGTCACCTATTTCTTTTTTCTTTTCTTTTTTTTTTCTTCCCTCACTTAATTAAATCACAAGTCACAAATGAAAACACAAAATAAAACAACATGCAACAAATGCACATGACATGGTGCACTAAACACGGAAAAATGTAGAAACACGGATTTGGCTTAATCGCGATTAGTAGTGCACTAATCAAGTTTAATTTAAACTCGCATATAATTAATTATAAAAGTGTCAAAATCCGATAAATATCATTATAATAAATAAATCATTTTAAATCTCCACTTATATTCCAAATATTGGTATATAATTATACCGTTTTACGTAAAACCCTATTCACAAATCGAATAATTTTCGCGAAATATATTATTTTAATATTTAATTTCCAAAAATAATATTTTATATTTCTGAAATGTTATATTGGGGTATTTTCGTTATTTTACAAGCTCTAACGGCAGTTTTAGACGGTCAAAAAATATTGACTAACTCAAAGTGAACCAGAATGGGTTTTTAGTTGGGTTAAGATTTTCGAGTGGATTACACGCAAATAGCCATACGTGGTTGGATATTTGAAAATAGTCAATTTTCAAGAGGGGAAAAAATAAAAAGTCAAAAAAGCCAAAAAAAGAGAAGTCATTCCACACAGCATGCCCAAACTCACACCCAAGCACCCACCCAGTCACCCCCGCGCTCCCCACCCCCAAATTCCGTTCTCTCTCTCCCGCATGTCGATGGAGATCCCATCCGATCTGATCCGCCGAATCCAGACCACTCTCCGCAGCAACGCCGGTATCCCTGCCTCCTACGACCCCACTGGATCCTCCATCCCCGCCCTCCCTTCCATCCACGATGCCATATCCGCCCTCGACGACGGCGCCGACCCCTTTCCCCTCCTCCGCTGCAGCAGCTGCCGACGCGGCTCCGGGCTCCTCAGAGGGGCCCTCTCCACCCTGTGCATCTTCTGCGGCCACGACCGCAGAAAGGACGGCCTCACCCACACCGTCTCGTTCGATTCCACGGCCTCCTGCAAGAAACTGCTCCAGTCTCTTCAATTGGACGGATCTGTAAGTTCACTGGAAAACCGTAATTTGCACATAAATACCATGAACTTTGGCTGTTGCAGCTGGCTACTATACATTACTTTCAGCTTAACCTTCAAGATAGGACCAACTGGGCAATCACAATTAAAAAAGTTTATAGATTTGTTTGAAAAATGCTTATGGTTCATGGTGTTTTTTCTTTGAAATTTGGCCTTCTATTTAGGGTCTAAATGCAATGTTAAATTAAGACTAGGGATAGTCAGTTCTTTATATTCTCTTTACTCTAGTAGACTGGGATTAAGAGAATTAGTTCTCCTCAATTTATTTTGGGGAATGAGGAATCTTTCATTGCTTATTGAAAACGGGGGGCTGGTTGTTGTTAGAATGCCTTGTAATGCTGGTTGAAAATTGCAAGCATAATTTAATTTCCCCCCACACAAAAACAAGTAGTTTGGAAAATTAAGAAAATAAGTTTTGCGAGAACGAGGAATGAATCATTAGTTGTTGAAAAATGGGAGGATTTGTTTATCGATTGCTTTATAATACCGGAGGAAATAGCAATCGTTTTTAATTATTTCGAACGTGTCTGTAGCTTTGCTTTAAAGGGGAAGGGTATTAGAATGCGAAATAGAGGTACCCAAGAAATCCTCCAACTATGGACGATTGACTATCTAATTAAGGGAGAAATATCATACATCTTGTGCTGAATATCCAAACATAAACATTCGAGCAACTCTATGTGTTGCGAATGCTATAAATTTGCATAATGAGCCTCAAATAGCATTTCTTTGCATTTTTTGTTGAATAATCCCCTTTCTCGCTGCCTTTTGGGAGATTTTGAACATAAGACTTCCCACCTAAGATGGGAAGCGTTGTACCACATGAGTTTAGCTCAGCTGGTATAGTCTTATGATCTTTAATTTCTACACAAAGTAGACATGAAGGGAGAAAGTTTTAATTGTGCACCAACGATTAAAGAGCGGCAATAAAAGGCGATGCGACCAAGTGGTATGACCATCTAGGCACCGCCTACACGTCTAGGCGGCCGGCCAGGCTGCATTGGCAGCAGTTTAGTCGTATTTTGCATTAATTTTGTTGTTTTCTTTTAGTTTATTTATTAAACATTGGTTTTAATTAGGCTTTTAACTATTTTGATTTCATGGTCACGTACAAATGCCTAGATAAGCATTCGCAAAGACGTAAACAAACAATTAAATGCATGCTGAGTAGCTAACAAATTGTGCTAGAATTCAATAAATATAAAAAAAATATAATATTTAACCGCTTATGAGAAAACAATTTATATAATAACAATAAGTCAATAAGATAAAACAAATACAATTACAGTTCACATACAATATTCAATTAATATTTAAAAATAATTAAACACAAATGAAATCAAAGTCCCAAAGGAAAAGAAAAATTTAAAACCTTTATTGTCGAAGGCTTTGAAGCACGTTAGCCGAAGTCGAAACTTGAAATGGAAGATTGAAGGGGAAGAGAGAGATTTGGGGTCGAGATCGAGTGCGGTCTGCGGTGTCTGAGAAGGATTTGGCTCAAGATTACGCGGTAGCCGAAAAGAATGAGGTCAAGATTGAGATCGACGGTGGCAGCTAAGAAAGATTGGGGGTCGATATCGAGATCGAGATTCCATGTGTAATAACTGATAGTAGTAATGACCACGTATAGATAATGATCTCAAGTATTGCACAGACGAACAGTTCACATAAACCAATGTTAGACTTTCTTATGTTCACCATCCTTATTTTTTCCCTCATCAAGTCAAAAATTTAATGAAAAGTTTGTTATTTTGGTACTGATACGTGATACGAAATATGTTTAAAAATCCTTTTGCAGTAAAACTCAGTATGTAGCTTCTCTTATTTTGCAGGAAGTTATTAATTTAGATACAGAATCAAATGATTTATATAAAGGTCAGGATACACAACAACAAGATGGGTTGGTTTTATCTAGTGTACTAAATTTGGAACTGAAGTGGCCACCGGAGCAAGAAGAAGCTGTTAACAAAAGTTCTGAAAAAACTCCTGCAAGTGTTCAAGCTGTGAATTTGTCAGGGGTTAATTTAGATACTTTCTTCTCTAATTCAAAGGACGATGCTGATTATAGTGCTGCTCATAGTGTAATTAGTGAAGAATCAATGCGTAAGAAGCAAATCTTAAATACAGAAAGTCATGTATCATCTGGATCAGAAAATTTTGGGTTCTTTAAGGACCTCAAAGCACCAGATATGGCAGTCAGTTCAAACAACACTACGGGTGATAGTGAATTTGCTGCCGACTCTTTTGCTGATTGGGAAGCTGACTTTCAGTCTGCTGCTGGTTTGGAAGCATTTACTGTAGCGTCAGAGCCATTTGAGGTGATAAACAGGTATTAAAGCACGGTACTAGTGTATTTGCTTTTCATAAATGTTTTAATTGTGCACTTGTTTCTCGAAGTAAAAAAATTGAAATGACACGAACACATGCCTATGGTATAACATGCAGTTTGTTATGTAGCAGCTTTTCTCCCATTGCCTATGCTTATAATGCTTTACAAAGTTCAATTAGCACTTCTGATTGTAGTCTGCAAATCCTATTGTTTATAGGTGTTTAATTGAACGTTACATATAGCTACGAACGTATTTGTTTGAAACATGAATCACATACTTAACACAAAAAACAAAAGAAAAAAGAGAAAAAGAAAAGCAATTTGCTTCCATGTTGAACTATATGATCATGTTCCAACATCTCATCAATTAAAACTATTAATACAGAAAAGGTGAACTGTCAGTTGTTACTGTTGCTTCAGACTCCAAATCACCTGATCTCTCAAAGAGTTCTATTACTGAAGATTCTAGTCATGCAATACCATGCATATCTAATGAACAAACACATTCAGAACATGACATAAGCAACAAGGGGAATAGCGGAAAGCCTACTGACGAATTGGGTTTTTCTTCTGGTGTCGGTTGGATTCAAGATGATCTCTGGCCTAACACAGGCATGCCAAATTACTTGAAAAGCACAAGCGAAACAAATGGCAGTGAATTGAAGGACGGTGCTCAACATATGACTTCTAAAAGTGACATTCGGGGCCAAGACGAACTGTGGGCAACCGCAAGCATAAATATTAAAAGCAAGATGGACAATGAGAATAGCGATGATGATGATGATGATGATGTTTTTCAAGATCCATTGGATTCCTGGCAAGATTTAGCTAGTTCAAATGAAGCACCTGGAGTTTCATTGAGTTCTTGGACTCAATCAGGAATGAGATTGCTTCTACAAGGAAGTCAGTGAATCTCGAACATGTGGAGTTTGGTAACTTCTTGCAAAAAGATTCCTTTCCAGAAGCATTTGGTCAACAGGGAGGTCATGATGATATTCAATTAAATGCTTCACCTTCTACTACTAGCATAGAGGACCATGACAATCTTAAAAGCAATAATGACAATTCTTTGGATGCTTGGCAAGATTTTAGCAGCCTAAATGGAGCGTCAGGAGATTTATTAAAAAAGAGCCCAGAATTCACATTAACTAAACATGTTTGTGTGTGGATTCACACGAAATGGAATATGGGAGCTTCCAAAATTCAGATTCCTTTTCTGGTGATCAGGTATGGCGAGTGCCATGCGGCTAGATGTTTCAGTTCCAACTCGAAGCAGAAACGGATTTGATATTACCAAAAAAGACAGTGATGATGATTTGGAAGATTGGCAAGACTTTACCAGTTCAAAAGAAACACCTGGAGTGCTGCCAAATTCTTGAACTTTTAGTGTTGAGGCCATATCAACTGTGCATGCTCCTGACATCATGTCAGTAGATCCACAGGATTTAGAATTTGGTAGCTTCATAAATAACGGGTTAGTTTCAGGTGTGAATGGTCAGAAAGGCTCTAGTGACGCGAATGATTTCTAGTTAGAATCATTAGTCTCTATGCCCAACACTAAATTTAAAAGTAACAGAAATATGAATGACAATTATGGCCTTTTTGAGCCCTGGAATGATTTTACAAGCTTAAATGCAGTACCAGAAGGTTTGTCAAATTTATCGGCACAAACCAGTTCTGAGGGTTATATCACATGAGCAAACTTCTGGAAAGAAGTCAGAGGATTTAGATGATATGGAATTTGGTGGTTTCTTACAATCAGATATGTTTTCAAGAGTGAATCAGCAAGAAGATTCGAACAAGGTGAATGATGTCCCTGTTGATCCTTTTGTTGTTTCTGCATCCAGTATTAAGGAAATCGATAATGCCAAGGACAAGGTTGATAACAGTGATTCTCTTGAAGCTTGGCTAGATTTTACTAGCTCAAATGATTTACAAGGGAGTTTGGCAGATAAAGTGGCACAACCTGATAACAGGGCCACGTTCTATGAGAATGCCTTAATAGAGTCTTCGGATCTACAGGACATGGACTTTGGTAGATTCTTACATTCAGATTCCTTGATAGGAGCATTGAGTGGGGTCAATATAAAAGATTCTTCTATATCTTACATGTATTTAAAATAATTTTTCTGTTCAAAGTTATCAATTGAAACAAGTCTTTTGCATATGTCAGAACATGATGGTAAAAAACTTGATAGTCGATATTGTTCATTGTTTAGTTTGGTTGCTTCTGTTTGAGGCACATCCAATATTGGTAGGGATGGAATCTTAATAATTATGGGTGTGCTGGAATGTTTCATTTTTGTTCATTTCTTAAACAATTAAAAGAAGTGACCAGCGTCATAAAAAAATGCCTAGACTTTGAAAAAAATAAACTATCAGAAGACACCATTCACCTTTAATTTTTTTGGCTATGAAAATGATTTAATTACTCTCACATCATACACGAGTTGCTAGTTTCTTGGCATACTATTAGGTCTGTATCTGAGAAGTTAGATTTAGTGTTCATATTTGGTTGTCAAAGGCCTCTAAGACGTTCATGAAAGCTATGCCCATAGTTTTGAATGCGCAATGTAATATGAATGGAAAAACATCTGCATGAGTTGCATTTAGATATTGTGGAAAATAGTTGTGAGAAACAAGTTGTAGGAGTATCTATAACTCAAAATTCTACTGTAAGGCCAATTATACCAATCTATGAAGAGTTGATTCGGATCAGTTTAAAGTGTTAGAGACAAAAGAAAGATTTTGTGATCCTTGTTTAGCCAAGTTTATGGTTTTTAAGTTTAGTTGGCTCCTGTTGATTCTAGTTCTATTTTATATATTTTATAAGTTGATATTTAGCAAGGTTTAAAAAGCGCCAAGGGTCGATGGGCAATTTGGGGTACTGTCTAGAGTTTAGCCACCTAGTTTCTTTTTTACAAGAGAAATATTACAATAAAGAGAGTTGTATTTTAGCCGCATGCTTTCTTCATTGTTTGGGGGTAATGTATATATATTTATGTATGATCACTTTACATATTTACCTATTATTACTGTTAGTGATATGTATGCCCTAGAGGCCATTACTGTACATACGATGTATATTGTAGTGGATGCTTGGACATATATAGAGAGGATTTTCTTGCTCGACATGATAGTATGCTATCTGGTTGCTCTTTATCTAAACGTGTACACTGATTGTCTTTATGTTACATGTTGATGAAGCTCTTAGGATGAGTACTTGACTACCAGGACTATAATAGAGATCATACTAGTGGGGACAGTGTAGTCGCTAAGTACATCCTTCAAATGTTCCTAGTCGTAGGTGTATCGAGACAGGGCATCGATATACCAGAGTAGACTAGCGTATAGCTTCTCGACCCATGTAGATGGGCGATGGATGATCCCATATCCATTGGTGTTTGACATCAGATACAGTATACGGGTGCTCAGTTGAGACTGGGTACACTGGACGGACTCGCCAAGAACTCCCAGATGGTATTATACCCCACGTCAGATGGCAGTTCTCTGGTGACACTGGTACAGGTTAGTCTGTAGACCCGAGATCGTCATAGAGTCTTGTGTGATTCCCACTGAGCTTTGATTTCCACCTTACCACGTCCAAGAGGGCGTGCAAAACGGTGGCTTTTGGGTACAGTCCCGAATCACATGGAGGCAATGAGCGATAAGAGGGGTTTTGTCTCTCCCGGTATAGGGAATTGATGTTGCGCTGTGTTCGATTGGCTATAACAGGAAGTCCTTGGCCAAGGCAGCTTCAGAGATATACTGGTAAGTGTTATCAGTAGTTTCTCGACCCGTTATGAGCCTAATATCGACACGACTTATCGAGTTACTGGGGTTCGACGTTTACCACTCCTAGACGAGATATGCGACATATCAGACGAAGAGACCGGACTGTACGGTAGTGTTACTGATTGGATTCGCAGGAGTGTGAGCATGCTTGCTTGTTGATCTTCTGATCGCTCAATACCCGGGTGGCCGTTACGATTAGCAGACCGCTTGCGGCTTGTGAGTGTTTGATATGATCATCACCTACTGCCGGCGTATTGAAGAGTCTTTAGAGTCCTACACAGGGGTTTCCTGGCTCAAGCGAAACGGAGTAAGAGCACATATGTGATATGTGCGGGACCGATATTGATACGATATGAGATACCGTATTCTATTCTTGCGATTTGTGACATTGATCAGTTGTATGCGATATAGCCGAGTTATCGGATCAAGTGTTGATTCGATAAGTTACACATAATATTAGTCGATTATAGCTGGATTATTAAATCAAGAGTTGATTTAATAATTTAATGTATAATTATATATTTGATATATTACATTACATTAATTAGTATTTGCTCACTTAAGATTTATTCTCACTTTGTGTGCACATTGTACATATGTGATATGTATGTTTGTGTACATGTATTGTATCATGGTTGATGATACATACAAGATGGGTGTATGAGACTTAAATCATGGTTAGGTTAAATTAGGGTTTTATTTATGTCTAAACAATAACAAAAGAGAAAGACTTAGTCAAAGTTCTCAAGCTTTCATGAAGCTTGTGGAAATATCGACAAAGTCAACTCTTTTGTCATTCTTTAGGATATTTAGTTAACCCAACCCTTAATCTTATACCTTGGTCAATTCTTTACATGAGTTAAGCATGATAGCTTAACTCACCCATGGTTACATTATTGAGAATGAATTCATATGATGGATTATTCTTTCTTCTTCTTCTTCATGAAGCTCAATGAAAAGCTTGCTAGTTCTAATGGTGGAATGAGAAAAAGTGTGAGAAAATTAATTCTAAAGTGAGCCCACTTCTTACTTCATCATCATCTACTACTTGCCATATAGTATAGGGTATTCTCTTTACAAAGTTCACGACCTAGTGAAGAAATAGTTTGAGTTAGTGTCTCCCCGACGTAGATCATCTTCGGCCTCAAAGTTTTCGAAGCAAGCACGTTCATTTCTTCGTGGAGCCTCTCTAGAGTCCGGAGTTCGCGATCGCAGCGGAGGGGACTACTACACGGAGCTATTTGAAGTGAAGGACCGGTCTACAAAGGTTGTATTCCATGCTCTCTTTTCATATTGCAAAGTGTTTGCATATAGTTATCCGTATATTTCTAGTAAACGATCTATTTTAGGGTTAGCTAAAACGACAAAATTTTAATTTGGCATGGACGATATCTCCCGAAACCTTGCTGTCGTCTTGGGTAACCCTTCAATTACATTTTACATATTCTAACAAGTACTATATTTTTGGAACTTGGCGTGTGCTTAAATTCTCATGGCTTGTAGGGTTCCATATATATATATATATATAAAGAGAGGGGAAATAGGCCTTATAAGGCTTTTTCGTCAGGCGTCGTCGAAATCTTCATCCCCTACCATTTTATTCGATGATCGACACCGTCCATCTTGATCTTCATCGTCTAATATTTCGATTCACCAAATTTCATGTGATTTTAACGCTTTTTCACTATTGATTTAGCAATGTAAAAAGTTCTATTGTCGGTAAACCGTTAATTTTGCACCCACTAAATCAACGGTGAAAAAGTGTTGAAATCACATGAAATTTGGTGTATCGACATATTAGACGATGAAGATCAAGATGGCCGGTGCCGGTCGTCGAATAAAATGGAGGATGAAGATTTCAACGCCACCTGATGAAAAAGCTTCCTAGGGCCTCTTTTCTCTCTAATAATGGAGGAAAGAGGCCCTGGGAGGCCTTTTGCGTTAGGTGGCGCCAAAAAATACACCCTCCACCATTTTATTCGATCGGCATCGGCCATCTTGATCTTTATCGTCTAATATGCCGATACATCAAATTTCATATGATTGTAACACCTTTTCACCGCTGATTTAGTGAATGCAAAATTTACGGTATACCGACAATAGAACTTTTTACATTGCTAAATCAACGATCAAAAGGTGTTAGAATCACATGAAATTTGGTATATCGACATATTACACGATGAAGATCAAGATGGCCGGTGCCGATCGTTGAATAAAATGATGGAAGGTGTATTTGTTGGCGCCACCTAATGCAAAAAGCTTTCTAAGGCCTCTTTCCTCCATTATTCTAATATATATATATAGAATAATGTAGAAAAGAGGCCATAGGAAGGGATTTTCTCCTATGGCGTCGAAAAAATACAACCTCCACCATTTCTCACGACAAGCGACATCCATCATCTTCATCTTTATCATCTATGATCTAGATACACTAAATTTCATGTGATTTTACAACTTTTTCACCGTTGTAGTGGGTGCAAAATTAACGGTTTACCGACAATAGAACTTACTTTGCTAATTCAACGGTGAAAAAGTTATAGAAATCACATGAAATTTGGTATATCCACATGTTAGATGATGATGGTGATGAGTGCCTATGGTCGAAAAAAGTCGTGGAGGATGTATTTATTAGATGCCATAGGAGGAAATTCTCTCCTATGACACTTTTCCTCCATTATATATATATATGTGTGTGTTGTGTAGATAGGCTATTTTACTTTTTAGGTGTAACTAATTTAGTTACACCCTACGTAAAATAACTCGCTTAACAATTTATTTTTCATGATTGGATCCATCTATCTTGATCTCCATTATTCATGATTGGATCCATCTATCTTGATCTCCATCATCTAAATAATGGATACATCAAGTTTCATGTGATTTGAAAACTTTATTGTACATGCATCGGTTAGTTACAAAATGAACATTTTTCCGACAATAGAACATTTTATAACCCAACATCAATATATAAATGGAATCCAAACAACATGAAACTTGATGTACCCATACTTTAGATGATGAAAATCAAGATGGATATAGCCAATCATTGAAAAAAATTTGAGTAGTGTGTTATTTTACGTAGAGTGTAACTAACTTAGTTACACCTAGGGAGTAGAATATATATATATATATATATATATATATATATATATATATATATATATATGGGAGTGATCTATTGCAAACCGATCCGTGTTTTTTAAAAACAGAAACTCTCGATCAACGACATATTTGAACGATCTGAACTGTTCAAATTGATCACCCTACATTCGAGTCTGTGTATAAAAAATCATAAGGTTTGAAGATCTCTAACCCATGTATCGAATGAGTGCAAAATGAATGTCTTTCAATATAGCAACATATACTTCATCCGATATATGGGTAAAGGTCTTCAAGTCCTTTTGATTTTTCACACAGACTCAAAGACAGGGTGATCCACTTAAATGGTTCGGATCGTTCAAATATGACGTGGATCAGGAGTTAAACGTTTTTTAAAAACACGGACCGGTTTGCAATAAGGCGCTCCCCTATATATATATAAATATATTAATATTATGGAGGACAAAGGCCCTAGAAGAGAAACCCTCTTATGGCGCCTAAAAAGGTTTGTTACTGATTTTTTCGACGATCGGCATTGCACATTTTGTTCCTTCTCATCTTAAAATATAGATACACCAAATTTCATTTGATTCCAACACCTTTTCACTATTAATCTACTGATGTGTAAATTCTAATTATGTTTTATTATAGGAAAACCGTTAATTTTGCACCCTCGAAATCAACGGTGAATTACACGAAATTTGGTCTATCTACATCGTAGTCGATAAACATAAGGACGGAGGGCGCCGATCGTCGAAACTAACGGTCAACGATACTTTATAGGCGCCATAGGAGGAAATCCCCTCCAAGTGCCTTTGTCCTCCATTATTCTCATATATATATATGTATATATGAGAATAATAGATGAAAGGTTCCTCATATGGTGTCGAAAAAATATACTCTCCATGATTCTTTTCGACGATCGGCACCCATCACCTCCATCTTTATCGTCTAAGATGTGGTGACACACCAAATTTCATGTGATAGTACCATCTTTTCACCGTTGATTTAGTGAGTGCAAAATTAACGGTTTACCGACAATAGAACTTTCTACATTGCTAATTCAATAGTGAAAAAGTGGTAGAATCACATGAAATTTGGTGTGTCCACATCTTAGACGATAAAGATGATGGATGCCGATCGTTGGAAAAAACGGTGGAGGTAGTATTTTTTCGACGCCATATTAGAAAATTCCCTTATATGGCCTCTTTTCTTCATTATTCTGCATATATATATATATATATATATATATATATATATATATATATATAAGGGAGTGATCTATTTCAGACCGGTTCGCATTTTTTTAAAGACGGGAACTCGCGATCCTCGGCATATTTGAACGATCCGAACCGTTTAAGTTAATCATCTTACTCTCATGTGTATGTGTATGAAAAATCAAAGGATTTGAAGACCTTTAACACATGCATCGAATATGTGCAAAATAAGTGCTTTTCAATATAGCAACATAAACATCATCCAATACATGGGTTAGAGGTCTTCAAATCCTTGGTTTTTACATACAAATACACATGAGAGTAGGGTGATCAACTTGAAGGGTTCGGATTGTTCAAACATATCGCGGATCGAGAGTTTCTGTTTTTCAAAAACACAGACCGGTTTGCAATAGAGCGCTCCCCTATATATATGTGTGGAGAATAATGTAGAAAAGAGGCCCTAGGAGGGAATTTCGTTAGGTGGCGTCGAAAAAATACACCCTTCACCATTTTGTTCGACAATCGGCATCCATCATCATCTTTATCTCGTGGATACACCAAATTTCATGTGATTCTACCACTTTTACCAATGTAAAATGTTCTATTGTCGGTAAACCGTTAATTTTGCACTCACTAAATCAATGGAGGAAACATGTTTGAATCATATGAAATTTGGTATATATACATCTTAGTCGATAAGGATGAGAATGGTATGTGCCGATCGGCAACAAAATAAAAAAGGGTAGACTTATTTTGTTGTCGTGGAAGAAAATTCCCTCTTAGGGCCTTCGTCCTCCATTATCCTCGTATGTGCGTGTGTTTATAAGGATAATGGAGGAAAGATGCCATAGGAGGGAGTTTCCTCCTATATATATGAGGATAATGGAGGAAAGGTACCTATGGTGTCGAAAAAATACACCTTTCATGATTTTTTTCGACGATTGACACCCATCATCATCATCATTATCATGTAAGTTGTGGATAAACCAAATTTCATGTGATTCCATCACTTTTTCATCGTTGATTTAATGGGTGCAAAATCAACGGTGTATCGACAATAGAACTTTTTACATTGCTAATTCAATGGTGAAAAAGTGGTTGAATCACTTGAAATTTGGTGTATCCACATGTTACATGATAACGATGATGATGGGTGCCGATCGTCGAAAAAAATCGTTGGGGATATAGACTTTTTACGCCGCATAACGAAAAAGCCTTCTATGGCCTCTTTTTTTCATTATTCTCTCTCTCTCACACACACCAACTTTCATTAAATATATGAAACATAAGTACATAAGTTAGTAGGACCTTACAATTGCTTATAAACATAAAGTTCATAGGATCCCATTATATTATATTAACTGGTCCTGCTTAATCCTACATGCTGGAGCATTGCATATGTTTACTTTCTAGGCTTAAGTCCTTGCTTTATTAGGTTAATTAGATCATCTACATGATTCCAGTGCGCTATCATGTTTACTGTCTACTCCGTCTCTTACATTCATCAATATTTGGAAATTCCAAAACATGTGTACCGATGATTTTTTGTTAGGAAAGAGTTTGGCTGAAAAAATGAACCTATCTCATGCAAATTTTATTTAGTAAAAATGTATCACGATTACCAAAAGAATGGCAGAAAAACCTATACATCATACTTTCCCGTCTATACAGAATTTGGGACCAGAAAACCCCAACATAACCAAAAAGGTTTCCATTTATATATATTCTCAACATGAAACACAGAAGATAAATTTCCACCATCTCGCAGCCTAAGCATCCAGAAGCTCCATAGTTCTCTCCAATAATCAAAATTAGCATTCCTTCAGTGCAGCATGCTAGCCAAATAGTGCATCAGCTCCTTTTTCTGAGCATCAGCTTTTAATACAAGGAGAAAAAGCTTGGTTCTCACTTTCTCGGTTAACTGGACATCTTTGAGCCACATTTCTGTTTGAAATAGAAATCCACCTTTACACTTTCTCGCTTCAATCTTTCACAACAGTGACTGAAGAATGCATCTTGAAGAGGCTTGCAGCCATGAATGATCTATTTACCAACTTTGTTCATTTCTAGCAAGAGGCTGCAACTTATCATCTTCTAGAGAACAAATCATTTCCTGCATAAAGATTAGAAAATTGGTCTGGAGAAATATAAAGTAGGAAGCAGGCAGAGGGAATTCAGAAAAGGGAAAGAATGAAGGTAAGAATTAAGGAGAAGAATGATTTTCCTTTAAGATTTACTGCGGGGTTTTAGTCAATTACTGTATATATCTTCAGGGCTATTTTCCAGGAATAAAGATGCATTATACGGCCTATCCAATCTATCAAAAGTCAATGCTAAATATAAACTCCAGGGTAACAATGCTTAGTCATGGTCTTCGAAGAGATGGAAGATAATCAGAAGACCACTAGAGTGGGCATTCATGGGATATATGTCAAAATACTAAACATAGCAAGTAGAAGGTAATCATAACACTTGAAGCAAGCCCTGATAAAGAGAGCAAACTCCAGAGTTAACACAACTTGAAACACCAAAAATAAAGAGGTAAGGCGGACTAACAGCCAGGCAGGGAATGCGTATGACCTTATAACACAAGTCTGTAGGAGGGAAATACGGCATCAATACATCTGTTATGATCATATTTTCTTTCTGTTTTTCCAACCGAGGACTAGATATAGTCAACGGTGACAGTCACTTTTTACTCAATTGTTATTTACTGATCTCAATGTTAAAACATCCTAACCTCCCTAGTGAATATAGATACTATATTGTCGAGAGGTTGACAGAATCACTTTTACTCATGTGTCATTGGGATGATCTACAATGTCAAAACAATCGAACCTCCCTGAAGAAATAGTCTAATAGGATGTGATTTTATAATTTTTATTGATAATCCATATACCCGTTAAAGACCAGGTTTAAGTTATACAATTAGCGGGCAATTGCTAGGAGAATGCCCAAACAGTTCTAATTTTGATAGCTGTAGCTATGTATGTTGATCATGGAAGATGCCTTCATAATAAAAACAGGGAAAGTGAAAAGTGCAAGACAAGAGTATGAAAATCACAAGTGATTTTGTAAATAGCATAGATAGATATTCTATGATATACACAATGCTGATGCTAAGGTTACAATCATTACTAAAAAGAACAGGTCAAATAAAGTCGAGGAGTAAATATGCCAGGCTAATTGGATGTCGATGTGACTCCATTATAATAAAGCCTCTATGCCATGGAAGAATAGAGATGATGATCATCAATAGTTAACGTCATGAACCACCCACTAGATCTTAAGAAGTGCGAAGACTAGAAACAGTCTGGATGAGAGGGGAAGAACAGAAGGGTAGGGAGGACGCAATGTTCTGTGGCCGCATAAGTGGAAGTGGTCACAAGCCGCTCCGCTTTCACCCTAAGCCGTTGCATTAAACGGTCTAGCACTTTAAGCTCTTAATTATTCTTTTCCATCAATATGGGTGTTTAAATGGGTTATAATACAAGCTTTCTGGTCAGGTTTAAGGTTTTTCTTCTAAAAATACCTAACCCAAACCCTTCTGAATAAAATTACATGTCTTGGTCTATTTTCAAATTATGCGGTGAAGAAACTCTAAACTATTCTCGTGGCGCTTTTCTTTTGTCACCCTACTCTTGAGTCGCCAAAGGATTGCCAGCAAAAACCCTATGTAATTTTGTCCAAATCATTTAGTATTCTCATGTCTTTTATGTTTTTCAATATCATCTCACGAGGTATGTAATTTGCTAGCTGAAATGTTCTGTTAGAACATTATGATCAATCATTATATTTTATCTAATGTCGTGAATTATAATTTTTTGATACTATGCAGTCTTTTCAATGTGAAGTTGCTATATAGATTTAATATATTTACTAATTACATTGTTCTTAGAACTTTTTTGTGATTATTGCTATTTTAAGTGTGTGCGCTCCATTGCAAACCGGTCCGTGTTTTAAAAAAATGGGAACCCTTGATCTACGGCATATTTTAACGATCCGATCCGTTCAAGTTGATCATCCTACCCTCAAATATATGTGTATGAAAAATCAAGAGATTTAAAGATCTCTAGCCTATGCATATGCCGTGGATCGGGAGTTTCCGTTTTTTTAAAAACGCGGACCGGTTTGCAATGGATCACTCCTCTCTCTCTATATATATAGAGAGAGAGGGAGAGAGAGAGGACAATGGAGGAAATGTGTCATATGAGAGAATTTTCGTCCATAGCGTCGAAAAAATACACCCATCATGATTTTTTTTGACGATCAGCATCCATCATCATCTTTATCTTGAAAGATGTGGATACACCAAATTTCTTTACTTTTTCACCGTTGATTTAAAGGGTGCAAAATTCATAGTTTACCGACAATAGAATTTCTTACATTGCTAATTTAACGGTGAAAAGATGATGAAATTTGGTATATCCACATCGTACATGATAAAGATAATGATGATGGGTGCCGATCGTTGAAAAAAATCATGAAGGATATAAATTTTTGACGCTACCTAACGAAAAAGCCTCTTAAGGGATCTTTTCGTCATTATATATATATATATATATATAGGAAAGGTACCATAGAAAGGAATTTCCTCCTACGGCGTCGAGAAAATACAAGCTCCACCATTTTTTTCGACGATCGGCACTTACACCTCCATCTTCATCATCTAACATGTGGATACACCAAATTTCATGTGATTCCACCATCTTTTCATCGTTGATTTAGTGGGTGCAAAATTAACGATTTACCGACAGTAGAACATTTTACATTGCTAATTCAACGGTGAAAAAGTGGTGGAATCATGTGAAATTTGGTGTATCCATATCTTTGATGATAAAGATGGAGATGATGGATGCCGATCGTTGAAAAAAATGGTGGAGGTTGTATTTTTTCGACGCCATAAGAGGAAATTCTCTCGTATGACATCTTTTTTTCATTTCTCTTTATATATAAGAATAATGGAGTGTGTGTGTGTAAGAATAATGGAGGTAAGTTGCTATAGGAGGGAATTTCCTCCTATGGCGTCGAAAAAACACCCTCCACGATTTTCCTTAACGATCGGCACCCATCATCTTCATCTTTATCATCTCAGATGTGGATACACCAAATTACATGTGATTCTACAACTTTTCCACCGTTGGTTTGGTCAACGCAAAATTAACGGTTTACCGACAATAGAACTTTTTACATTGCTAATTCAATGGTGAAAAAGTGGTAGAATCACATGAAATTTGGTGTATCCACATCTTAGATGATAAAGATGATGATGATGGATGCCGATCGTTGAATAAAATGTTGGAAGGTGTATTTTTTCGCCGTCGCCTAACGAAAAACCCTTTCAGGGCCTCTCTCTCTCTCTCTCTCTATATATATATATATATATATATATATATATGAAATACAATTTTAATGGAAATTAAAAAACCCGCCTAGACGGCGTTTAAACAACGTTTAGGAGGTTAGGCACTATCCCAACCATCAAGCTTCGCCTAGCGCTATTTACAACCTTGGGGGGTCTAATGGATTGCCATAGAAGAATAGGAGACATGATTATATAAAAAGTGAATAAATAGAAAAAATATTTAGTGATGTCCAGGTTGACTTAGTTGAGCTGAGAATGTTGAGAACTTGAGATGCAGGAGTGGCAATATGCTTAACCAGAAATGATTGCATCCATGAAAATTAGAGATATTGTCAATTGAAGATAAAATTGAGCGAGTAGATGGGTGGTTTCAGCATGATAAATTTCTTGGTCGATATGAACTTGAGACGACACATGCATACAGGTCCACATACCACCATTGTTGAGTTTTCTATGATTAGTGTCTGGGAAGACCCTCTCCACAGGGAAGTTTTTGGGGGTTAATTAATATAATCATTGAACACCCTTTTGTAGTTGTTTGAGTCACTTTGTGATCCAATAATCCTATCGCATGGATTAATGGTAGTTTTCAAACCCCTAATGAGTTTCACGTAGTCAGAACCACCACATACAAGGATATAAGCAATCTTGATTGTAGGTATAGTCCATTGACTCCATTTGTAAGTATAAGATATCAATTTTCATCTTCGTTTATTGGAAGTTCATTAATCATAAGAGGAATTAAGGTCGAAATAAGTGGTATGGTAGGTCATCTAATCCTTATATTAAAGTCTCTGTTTCCCTCCAATCTGAAGGAATTTGAAGGACTCCAACGGTCGAACCAGCCATTTAGGATTATGTCAAGCTACTCCCATGACACAAGACGTAAAAGATAGGTCTAGTGAACATGTATGTGGATGTGAAACGAATAGATTTAATCAATTGAATGCATGACACAGACAAACTCTAGCAGAATATCATAGATCATGCCATGCTTCAAATAAATAAAGCAGGCCCTTGCCCAAATGTGAGCACACATGTGAGATCTGATTTTGATAATTGAGAATATATGTCATGGTACTTCTATGCCATAATATTGGTCTCAGAGCTTAGGTTGGCATCAGATCATTGAAGCTATCGGGGTAAAACTTTGTCAAATCCTTAATAGAGGTTGGCTGTTAAAATTTGTCAAATTGTTCTTGTACCCTTGCCGTGAGCGATGTTAAACTTTATCAAATCGTTCATGAACCTTTCCATGATCGATTGTAAAACTGTCAAATCTTTCATGGAGCTTTACTACGCAACGTCTTAAGCAACCTAATTCTTCTTGGAGAGGGTTTAGATGAGATAAATTCAGTATAAGACCACAATCACTTTAATTACAAAGCGATTAGGAAGAAAAAAAAGATTAGTACATTGATGCCTTACTTAGAGCTTTCTTTTATTGTAATTTATAGGTGGATGGGTGGGTGGATAAGTTTATTTTTTCTTTCATTCTTGGTGTTTTTGTTGGGTTAAAGGGGTGATTTTAGAATGCATATGCATATGTTTATTCACTATGAAGTTTCTTCCTTCAATTAATCTTACGAGCAACACTTCATACATTTTGGTGTCTGTAAGTTGAGAAATACTTTTCTTTCCTATTGGTGCAACAATATTTAATCCACAAATAATTTTATATTTGGTGTCTGCTAATTCTCCCATCATTTTTACTCATTTAGCTCGGATCTTTATGCTGTGCAGGATGAATGGACTTAATGAGAAAATTGGTATGGATTTTATTAGTACTGGAGCTGCAGACACCTCTGAGAACGAAACTCATGTACCAATTCTTGAGAGTTCCAACTCAAAGGTAGAGATGCTATTATCACAGATGCCTGACCTCTCATTCATGCTTGACGACCACCTGAACATCCCAAACAAGGCTAGCAATCCTAATTTAAAATCCTGAATTCAAATTTTGTGTGTACCAATATCTATGTTATTCGGAGTTAAATTTGTTAGAGGAGTTACGGTAGAAAGACGAAGAAGAAGAAGAAAGAAGAGAAACAAGAGTATTTGGATGAGGGATTGTTCTTCTTATCTATAAAATTGGGTTGAAGCTTTCCTGTTCAGTGCAGCCCCTTGTGAAAGAGAGGGTACAACAACCAGCATCTGAGATTCTTGAAAGATTTCAAATGCATTTTTTGATGCTTGATTGATTCTTTGTATCAGTATGCGCTAGAAAAAATTGGGTTGCTCATGTCTTTGGGCCTAAATTATGGATTCCATTTAAAATGGCTGAGACTTCTTGTATGATATGATTCCCCACCCCCCACAACACTTCTTTTTTCTCTAATTTGGCAACGGTTACTGCTGGGCATTTACTTGCCATATATATATATATATATATATATAGAGAGAGAGAGAGAGAGAGAGAGAGAGAGAGAGAGAGGTTTATGGCATTAATATTTGTCTTATATTCTAGGCCTGTGTTAATAATACTAATATCTGTCTTATATTCTTGGCCCGTGTTACTAATATATATATATATATATATATATATATATATAGGAGTGATCTATTGCAAGCCGGTCCACGTTTTTTTAGAAAAGGGAACTCTCGATTCATGATCTATTTGATACTTGAACGATTCGAATCGTTCAAGTTGATCACCCTACTTTCGAGTGAATGTGTATGAAAAATCAAAAGGCTTCAAGATCTTTAACCCATGCATCGAATGCGTGCGGCAAAATGAACGCATTTCAATATAGCAACATATACTTCATCCGATGCATGGGTTAGAGGTATTCAAATTCTTTGATTTTTCATGCACAGAATCGAAGGTATGGTGATCAACTTGAACGGTTCAGATCGTTCATATATGTCGTGTATCGAGAGTTCTCGTTTTTAAAAAACGCGGACCGGTTTGACGATGGGGTGCTCCTCTCTCTCTCTCTCTCTATATATATATATATATATATATATATATATATACACATGAGAATAATGAAAAAAGGAGGGTCTAAGAGCCTTTTTCGTTAGGTGGCATCAAATATCTGTATCCTCCACGAGTTTTTTCGACGATCGGCATTCATCATCATCTTTATCATGTAAGATGTGGATATACCAAATTTCATGTGACTTCACCATTGAATTAGCAATGTAATAAATTCTATTGTCGGTAAACCGTTCATTTTGCATCCACTAAATCAATGGTGAAAAAGCGATAGAATCACATGAAATTTGGTGTATTCACATCTTAGATTATAAAGAAGATGATGAGTACCGTTCGTCGAAAAAATCGTGAAAGTATTTTTTCGACGCCATAGGAGGAAATTTCTTGGTACATTTCCTCCATTATATATATATATATATATATATATATATATATATATATAATATATGCGCCGCGCACGCCATTAATATCTACCTTATATTCTTGGCTGTGTTATTTTAACAATAATAATAATATATAGTAATGGTAGAAATAATAGTAATAGTAATGTTGTAACAACAATAATAATAGTAATAATAATAGTGCCTGATATAGATTTCGTTTAATAATAGATTTTAAAATTCTATATATATTCTAATAATAATAGTAATAAAAGTATATATTACCTGCCTTATATTCTTGGCCGTGTTATTTTAACAACAACAATAATAAATAGTAATAGTATTGAAGCAATTGTTGGATATAGGTGCCCTTAAGACAATTATTGTAATTGTAAGAGGACCTATATGAGAGAACAATCTCATTCGAGATAATAGTATACTATCTGGTTTATTTTTATCTTTCATATGATATGTTTTATTTACTATCACGCATCGTTTAGACATGAGATAAAACCCTAGAATTTTGCTTGATTACCAGAACGATGATGGAGATCGTACTAGTAGGGCCTGAGTAGTTGATAAGCACATCCTTAAATATCTTTAGTCGTAGGAATATCGAGACTGGGCATTGGTACTCCAGTTTAGACTAGTATGTACGTTTTCTGACCCGGTTGGAGGGCGATAGCTGATCCTACAGTTATTGGTGTTTGATATCGAGAATTGTATACATGTGCTGATGAGTTACACTGGACGGATTCACCGAGAACTCCTAGTTGGTAATATACCAATGTCATGTAGCAGTTCTCTTGTGACATATATACATGATAGTCCCTAGGACCTGAGATCGCCACAGTGTCTTCTGTGTGTTCTCACTATATTTTGACTTCTATCTTACCAAGGCTCAAAGGGAGTCGTGTAAACAGATTTTTGTTGGGTATAGTCCCAAAGCACGTAGAGGCAGTGAGCGGTTGAAGAGATTCGTCTCTCCCGGTATAGGGAGTTGATGTCGCGCTGTGCATGATATGACTACAACCATAAGTCGATGGTCATCGCAGTGGAGACAAACTGATAAGTGTTATCAGTTGTATCTCCGGTTGGTTATGAGTCCTTTGGCGCATGACTTATCGAGTTATTGGGGTCTGACAGATTCCAAATTCTAGACCCGATATGCGATACTCTTAGACGAAGAGACCGGACTGTACAGTAATGTCACTGATAGACTTTGCAGTTTTAGATGAGCTTACCCGTTGACCTTCTTTCGATCAATACCTGGATAGCTGTTACGTGCAGCTAGTACCGCTGACGTGTTTATGAGCTATGAATATGATTCTAACGTACTGCTGGCATATTATCGAGTTTTTAGAGTCCCACACAGAGAATTCCTAGCACATGTGAAACGATAGAGGGCACGTATAGAGATACGTGTAAGAATTCGATTAAATACGTGTATTTGATACACGTATTTTAATTGGGTGTTTATTAATATTAGTCGGTATATATATATACGAATTATTAAATCAAGTGTTAATTTAATAATTAAATGTATATTTATATATTGATATATTTATATATTAACTAATATCATGCCCACTTAATTATTTTTTTCTCTTTAATTATATTTATATTTGATATAAATATTGTGTCATGTATGATGATACATTGGAGATGTGTGTATTAGAATTACATGAAAGAAATGAGAAATCGTTGTAGAATTCATGAGATGATTTTTTTAATGATTCATTCATGTTTCTAGTTAAAAAGGGTTTTTTTCATGCTTATTTTCAACACACTCTTATCTCCTCCATGCTTCTTCTTCCTCTCTTGATTTTTCTTCAAGTGAGGAATGGAAAATAAAAGAGAAAAATTAAGTGAGCTAATTATTCTACATCTCTTATTAATTATTCTTAGCAAGTTTAATTAGTGGGCTGTTTCATTTTGATGAGATCAATTTGAAGCTAAAGCTTGTGTTGGAGTTATCTCAAGATGGATCATCTCCGGCGATGAGATCATCGAGCAAGCTTGTTCCGGGTTTCGTGGAGACTAGCTGGAGTCTAAGGAGAGGTGGCTAACGTGCTACAAAGGTTGTAGCCCTCTAAACTTTAGTTTCTAGCTTATTTAGATACAAGTTTAGCCTTTTGGTTTGATTATTGGTTTGGGTTTGCTATAATTCTCTAGTTTTTTAAAATTACCGCTTCCACCGCGCTTTAAACCCTACTAGAGGTGCCTAGCAACCCAACAGTGGTATTAGAGCCATACCAAAAGACCACAACTTGTTTTTGGCCAATTTGAAATCCAAAACTTTTGAATCGAAGTGAAGTATTCATTTGTTTTCAAACATGAACTTAAATCGATTCTTTTCGGCTCTATTTGTCACGTTCGGGCATGTAGATGTAATCTATATTAACTTATACTGCTATGGAACGCTACGGAGGGGTCAACCACACCCGGGAGCACTTTGTGTTGGATATAGTGCCCTCAAGACAATTATTGTAATTGCAAGTAGGCGATTATGATAATTGAACGGGAACCTATACAGGTAGAACAGTCTTACTCGAGATGATAGTATGCTATCTGGTTTGTCTTTATCATTATTATCATTATGTGTACATGTTTTGATAAAGCTCGTAGGATTATTGTTTGACTACCAGCATTATGACGGCGATCATATATGTGGGAGCTGGGTGGTCCATAAGCACATCCTTAAATGTCCATAGTCGAGAGAGTATCGAGATTGGGCATCGATACTCCAGAGTAGACTAGCCCGACGAGGGGTGGTGACCGGTCTCACATGCCATTGGTGTTGAGCCACCTAAGATAGTATACAGGTGCTCACTGGAGTTGAGTACAACGGACGGACTCGCCGAGAATTTCTAGATAGTATTATACCTATTGTCAGATAGAAGTTCTCTTGTGGCATGAGTACATATTAGTCCTTTGACCTGAGATTTTCATTTGTCTCGTATGAGTTTCCACTGTGCTTAGATTACTACCCTACCACAGCTCAAAGGAGTCGTGTAAACAAGTTTTAGTTGGGTACAGCCCCGAGCCACATGGAGGTATTGAACAATCGTCAGGGATCCGTCTCTCTTGGTATTAGGAGTCGATGTCACGTTGTGTTGGGTCAGCCATCACCTGAAATCTTTGGCCAAGATAGATGGGATTTACCGATGTGATATCAGTAGTTTCTCAGTGGGTGATGAGCTTCAGACCGGCACGACTTATCGGGTTAGTAGGGGTCTGACGTTATCCACTCCTAGACCCGGTATGCGATTATCTCAGACGAAGAGACCGGACTGTACGGAGATTGTCACAGACAGTCTCAGTAGGAGTATAAATGAGTTTGCTTGTCGGCTTTCCTTTCGCTCAATAGCTGGGTAGCCGTTACGTACAGCTAGTGCCGCCGACATGGTTGTGGTTAAACCCACTACCAGCGTATTGATGAGGCTTTAGAGTCCCACATAGAGAGTTTTCCCAGTTCAGGAAAAATGATGTAGTGGTCGTATATTGATACGTGCCGGGTTCCGATTAGGTATGTATGCTAGCCTTATGGACTTCAATCGGGCGGATGATAATACTAGCCGGCTTAGGATTAAGCCGGATTATTAAATAAGTGTTGATTTAATAATTTTCATATATATATATATATATTTCGATATGTATATTCTAGTATTATGTTCATTGTATTTTTCTATCTCTTGAGTATTCGTATTTTGATACGAATACGGGTATGTATTTGCGGGGACGTATTCTTGTATTTATACAAGAATAATTTTAGAAGAAGGACAACTCATTTCAAGGATTTTCTTTTAAAGAAAACATAAAATGAGGTGGAAAAGAGAAATGATGGAGGGTATGGGCAAATGAATTATAAATTCATTTGCAAATACTATTCTAGCATGGTTGTAGTTTTAAAATGGAGAAATTCTTTGAACAAAAGAATGCAAGCATGCTTCAATTTGTTAAGGAAATTATTCATTCTATCATTCTTACTCCTCTCTCTTCTAAGGCTTCTCCTTCTTCTTCATCTTTAACACTCTCATGAGCTGAGAATCATGAGGATAAAGAGAAAGAAAAATACTAGAACACTCACACATATCCAAAGCATCCTAGATTAGCAACCTATTATCCTTAGTTACTTCATTAATGAAGTTGAAACTTGAACTTGGTTCTCTCGGGTAGATCATCTTCGGCAAAGGAAGACCGGCATGCAAGCACGATCCGGAGCTTTTGAGAGCATGCTGGAGTCCAACCCAATTGGAGCAAATGAAAACGCTACAAAGATTGTGATTTCTATCTTTTTGTTGTTCTAGTTTTAGGTGTTTGGTTTAGAATCTTGGATTTAAGTTTTTAGTGCCATGAAAATTTTCATTTTTGGATTCCGCATTAGCCGCGGGCTAGCGGCGAGGGCACTAGGAACTTTCACTTTAAAGTGCTCCCGCAGGGTTGATGACCCAAGAGCACCCATATGGGTGCTCTCGGGTCTGGCATGGCCTCTGGCCACCGTAAAGGTGGCTAAAGGTCATACCGCCCCCCAGAAACGTTTCAAAATGGTATTTAATATTTTCCCCGAGGTCCACGTGAAGTTTGGGTGCGTTTCGAGTTCGATTCGACGCGTTTCCGAGCCAAAATGTGCCGATTTAGTGTAGTGTTTGCAATTTTTGAATTCTTCGCTTCGACTTAGAAAGTTGTTCGATTCGCTAGTTGTCACGACCCGGAAATGGCACCCGACCGGCACTTAGATCACGTGAAGTCTATCGGACCCCACCGTAACCCAAGTAAGCCGAAAACCCAGAAATCTAAAACTTTTTAGGAAAATATTGTGGAGGTGAAGTTTAAAAAAATAGGGGGATAAAGGAAATCAAGTTCTTCTTTCTAAAATATAAATAATGTTCGTTTGAAATACAAGTAGATTATATATTATAATTTGAAAATATTTTCGTCATTTGAAATTTGGGTAGCACCTCCTTTGTAAATTTTGATCAAAACCATTACATAACAATAATAATATAGGAATCCCTAAGCGGGAGCTAGCTCTTCGCCAATTGGCGGAATCACAACCACGCAATATGAAATATACGACGCCTAAGACGAAGATCAAACACAGAAAGAAAGTAAAGAAACCCAAATGTCATCAAATCCAATATAAAGAGTAATACAAGTCTCGTCACTAAGTCCAAAGAATATACAAACTAGTCTCTAGGTCTACCAAATATACATAGTCTGGTTGATGGGGCTTTTAACTAGATACAATGAATATAAAAGTATACAATGGCGGTTACGATCCGCAGTATAACCCACCTACCAATGCAAATCATCCAAAAGAAGGATGTGCCAGCAAGCCGCTACTAAATCTGAGCGGTCGATCCTGCATGAAAACTATGGCACAACGGGGGTGAGTTGCCAACTCGTGAGTAGAAAACATCATCAGGTAGAAATCGACTGTATGACGAACTTCTAGGTCATACAGTAATATAATAATATCGTACCATGTAGTATCAAAGTGGTCGTGTATACATATGTATATAAATATATTAACTTGTTCCTGTGTCAAAATTTGATACCATGTCATCCATATCATGTATATATGTATCATCCAACATGTGTCCATCAACGACACATCAAAATCAATATAAAATCCTGAGTGTCTAGCATCGACACTTGAAATCATTATAAAACCCGTGTCCAGCATCGACACGTAAATCCTCATATCTCAGGTGCCGTCTTATTGGATCGGCCTTCATATTTCAGGCACTGTTTCATCAGATCGGTCCTCATATCCATCTGTCACATATCATTCCGGTCGGTATCCTCCGGATATCCGCTGAGTCAAGTACTGTCACCGGTAGGTAGTGTTCTCCTGTCAGGCTCAACGCCTTTCTATACGATCTTCTTGCCCTGGGGTACTGTATCGGGTCCACCATGTATCCGTAATTGGTTTCTCGCCCTGCCTCGA
Organism: Agapanthus africanus; assembly: GCA_030015575.1. Classification (NCBI taxonomy): domain Eukaryota; kingdom Viridiplantae; phylum Streptophyta; class Magnoliopsida; order Asparagales; family Amaryllidaceae; genus Agapanthus; species Agapanthus africanus. Next base: position 405,566,231 of record CM057342.1, on the reverse strand, counting down.
TTCGGATAATCATCATAGCTCAGCACCGAGAAATCTCTTTGTGGATTCCGAAATATCATATCAAGAGAAACCGCGTTTTTAAAACAATCACAAGTTTTTAAATAATATCTGCGGTTTCTCAAATCCAGAAATCTCATGAAAACAGAATCTCATAAACTGCATGGCAGTAATGAAATTATATGTACAGGCACAAAATAGTACTGTAATGCATAGCAAGTGTGTTCATATGAGCGTATTGTGTAGCAAGGTAAAAAAAAGTGCAATAACTGAACTAGTATGTGGTACTGGGTACTAAACAGTAACTAAAATACTTGTAGGGTTCCCTAGGATCGCTGCTGGGTTTCGGGAGGCATCGACCATGCCGTTTTCAAAAAATTGGCGTGCTAAAGAACCCTAACCTAGAATATTAACTAGGGAATTAGACGAAACTAGAATGTAAATATCTTTACATCTAAGTGAACAAGGAATACAACCTTTGTAGACCGGTCCTTCACTTCAATAGCTCCGTATAGTAGTTCCTTCGCTCCAAGTAGTGAACTCCCAGACTCTAGAAAGGCTCCATAAGATGAGAGGAACAAGCTTGCTTGAAGTTTTTGAGGCCGAAGATGATCTACGTCGAGGTGACACCGACACAAGCTAGCTCTTCACTAATATGGAATTAGTGAAGCAAACACCCTAAACTAAATGGTTAATCAAGTAGAGGATAATGAAGTAGGATTTTTGCTCACTTTAGAAATATTTTTCTCACTCATTTTTTTCACCTCCCAAAAAGCTAGAGAGCTTAAGGAAGGAGATGAAGAAAAGCAACCATGGAAAAAGTCAAGTCTAGAATGGGAACCATGGGTGAGTTAATATCATATACTAACCCTTGTAGAGACTAAACCATGGCTAATCTAATGGTTGGGTTAATAAATATGTTAAGTAAAACAAAATTGGTGGACTTAGTCAATGATTCTATAAGCTTCCACTAAACATCAACTATGACTAATTTCCACCCAATTTTGAATTACTTTAAATAATAAAACCCTTCATTATGTTAAGCATGGTGTGAGTCTCATACACCCATGTAGCATGTTGCAACATGCATGACACAGTAATATATATCACATATATATTAAGTGCACACATAAGTGAGAAAAAGAAATGCTTAAGTGAGCTAATATTAGTTAATGTGAATCAATATATCAAATATATAATTATACATTAAATTATTAAATCAACACTTGATTTAATAATTGTAAGTCCATGTCACGCACCCCACGAGCTTGTGGGGAGGCGGAATATATGAAAAACAATTATCAAAACTTCGTAACACGGACTTGAGCATACGGATCGTGTCTAAACCATTACTAGCAAACTACGAAAGGTTTAACTACTCGGATTCGAAGTTATACCTCATGTTACTTGTCCTTCGGGTCTTCATCGCTGTCCTCCACTTCTCGTAGGCTCTATGGAACGTCGGCACCTCAACGGCCTCCTCGAGTCAAAGACGATCCACCCGAGAGCTACTACTCCAAGCTTGACCTCTAACTTGAGATAACTAGGTTACTCAAAGTGCTAATCTAAGCAACCTATGGGATATTGAGTAGGATTAGGGATTAATAAGTCTAGCTAATCCTTGATCTCAACACATGAGAGGTTAGGGTTAGGGTTTGAAGAGAGAGAGCGCTTGATGAGAGAGAAGGTGAGAATGAGAATCCTTTGGGAATAATGATATCATTTGTGTATATATGAAACATCTCATATTATTAAATGAATAACAAATAATGATATATCATCATGTTTCATTAATACATATAGTGATTCATCTCATGAGTCATTTAAATCATAAATGAATCATTAACTCCATGGATGAATAACACCATGACTCATTAATCCAATAAATACAAATGCCACCTTAGCCTCCAACTCATCATACTTCTAGAAGCTTCTCGAAAAATTACGAGAACGCTCTTCCTATCCGTGAAAACACGGAAAAACTTTAGACTGTATAAATCCAACAATCCGATACTAGAATCTGGCTTAAACCAAAGCCTGCTAGTAAAAACTGTCCGAACATCGTACGTGCGTAAAACCACATATGCGTCCAAACCCTGTCGTAAAACCATACGACCTCTATATCGTTTCGCCCGAAGCAGGGAAACTCTCTGTGTGGGACTCTAAAGACTCGACACTACGCTGGCAGTGGATTTAACCACAGACCGCAAGCGGCACTAGCTGTACGTAACGGTCCCCAGGTAGATGTCGATAAGAAGGCCGATGAGGAAACCCATCCGAACTCCTACTAAGCCTGATGTGACAATCTCCGTACAGTCCGGTCTGTTCGTATAAAACTATCGCATATCGGGCCTAGGGCGGCGGTAAACGTCAGACCCCTAATAGCGGTATAAGTCGTGTCGGAGTGCAGCCCATTACACCTTGAGAAACTACTGGAAGCCACCAGTAAATCTCGCTTGCCCTGGCCAGGGACTTTGCGTAATGGCTCTCCATACACAGCGCGATATCAACCCCCAATACTGGGAGAGACGAATCCTGTCTAACCGCCACTGCCTCCAAGTGCTTCGGGACTGCACCCAACTACTACCTGTTTGCACGACTCCTTTGAGCCGTGGTAGGGTAGTAATCTAAGTACAGTGGGAACACACCCGAGGCGAAGTAGCAGTATCAAGTCGACGGACTAAGCTGTACTCATGTCACCTGGGAACTGCTATCTAACGATGGGTATAAATCCAACCTGCAGTTCCCGGCGAGTCCTGTCCGGTGTACCCGTAACCTAACGAGCACCTGCATACTATCTCCAGTACGACGTACTGATGGCTGTGGGACAGACCATCTCCCTATGCTAGGATGAGAAGCGTATTCACCAGTCTACTCCGGAGTATCGATGCCCAGTCTCGATAATCCTACGACCAGGGACCTGTATAGGATGTTGCTTATAGACTACCCAGCCCCCACTAGTGTGACTGCCATCACAACATTGGTAATCAAGCAAAGATCCTAAGGGCTCTACTAATATATATAAGCGATACGTTATAAGAAACATATGCACATATTAAAGTAGACACAAACCAAGTAGCTTACTACCATTTTTAGCAAGACTGTCAATATAACTATGAATATCCCAAGCTTTCATTAAGTAATATACAAACTAGTATGATACAGTAATGGCCTCTAGAGCATAAACTGTAGGGTTCCTAGGCACACTAATGAGGTCTTACAAGTGATCAAACATGGCCAATTCTAATTTTTTATGTGCCTACAAACCCTAATACGGATCGTTAACTAGATGATAAGGTGATGCAAGCAAGTAAACGACTTTATTGCTAAAGGAAAGTGACTACAACCTTTGTAGATCCGGTCCTCCACTTCCTTGGCTCCGTGATGACGTCCCTCTGCTGTACCAATCGGAATCCGGACTCTGGCGATGGTTTCGTCGGAGAAATGATCGGGCTAGTTCGTTGACTTCGATGCCGAAGATGATCTACGTCGAGGCAACTCAAGATCAAGCTCCAACTTCACCAAATCATGAAACTTGTGAAGAAAACACCCTATACTACTTGGCAAGTGGTAGAGGATGAAGAAATAGGAAGTGGGTTCACTTTAGAATTGGATTTCTCACTCTTTTTCTCATTTCACCATTGATGGTAGCAAGCTTTTCTTCATCTTGAAGAAGGAGGAGAAGAAGAAAAGAATATGATAAGTATATTTCAAAAAGAAAATAAAATGATACTTATCATATATTCAACCATGGTTTAGTGTAGAGAATAAACTAGGGTTAGGTGAATGGTTAGGGTTAAGGCAAAAGACAAAATGGTAGACTTATTCAAAGCTTCATGAAGCTTCAACAACAAAACAAACTAAGCCACCATTTCATTTTTGCCCAAAAATGAATTAATGAATAAATAAATAAATGAATAAGTAAATAAACAAAACCCTAACCATTCACTTAAACATGGTTTAAACTAAACAGACACCCAAACTTGCATGTATCATCAAACATGATACAAACAAGTGCACAAAAAATATATCACATATACAATGTGCACATCAAGTGAGAAAATCCATTTAAAGTGAACAAATATTAGTTAATGCAAAGTAATATATCAAATATATAATTATACATTAAATCATTAAATCAACACTTGATTTAACGATCCGGTCATATCGCATATGACCGGATAATATCCAATATATCGGCTTATCGAATCAATCCTCGATTCGATAACTAGGTTATATCGCATACAACCAATCGATACATTCATCGCGAGAATAGAATACGGTATCACATACACGTATTATTCTCGGTCCCGCACATATCTCATATGCGCTCCTATTTCGTTTCGCTTGAGCCAGGAAACCTCTGTGTAGGACTCTAAAGACTCGTCAATACGTCGGCAGCAGGTGATGATCATATCAAACACCCACAAGCCGCAAGCGGTCTGCTAAACGTAACGGCCACCCAGGTATTGAGCGATCAGAAGATCGACGAGCAAGCCCGCTCACACTCTTGTGAATCCAACCAGTAACACTTACCGTACAGTCCGGTCTGTACGTCTGATATGTCGCATATCTCGCCTAGGGGTGGTAAACGTCAGACTCCAGTACTTGATAAGTCATGCCGATATAAGGTCCATAACATAGCATGAAACTACTGATAACACTTACCAGTAGATCACTGCAACCCTGGCCAGGGATTTCCAGTTATGGCCAGTCATGCATGTTAGTTATATGTATGCCCTAGAGGCCATTACTGTACATTGGATGTATATTGTAGTGGATGCTGGGACATATATAGGGAGGACTTTCTTGCTCGACATGATAGTATGCTATCTGGTTGCTCTTTACCTTAACGTGTATACTGATTGTCTCTCTGTTACATGTTGGTAAAGCCCTTAGGATCTGTACTTGACTACCTGGACTATGATGCGGATCATACTAGTGGGGACATGGTAGTCCATAAGTACATCCTTCAAAGTCCCTAGTCGTGGGTGTATCGAGACGGGGCATCGATATACCAGAGTAGACTAGCGTGTACCTTCTCGACCCATACAGATGGGCGATGGATGATTCCATATCCATTGGTGTTTGACATCAGAGATGATGTACGGGTGCTCAGTAGAGACTGGGTACACTGGACGGACTCGCCGAGAACTCCCAGATGGTATTATACCTCACGTCAGATGGCAGTTCTCTGGTGACACTGGTACAGAGTAGTCTGTTGACCCGAGATCGTCATAGAGTCTTGTGTGGTTCCCACTGTGCTTTGATTTCCATCTTACCACGTCCAAGAGGGCGTGCAAAACGGTGGTTTTTGGGTACAGTCCCGAGTCACATGGAGGCAATGAGCGATAGGAGGGGATTCGTCTCTCCCGGTATAGGGAGTTGATGTTGCGCTGTGTTCGATTGGCTATAACAGGAAATCCCTGGCTAGGGTTGCTGAGATTTACTGGTAAGTGTTACCAGTAGTTTCTCGAAATGTTATAGACCTCATATCGACACGACTTATCGAGCTATTGGGGTCTGACGTTTACCACCCCTAGGCGAGATATGCGACATATCAGACGATCAGACCGGACTGTACGGTAGTGTTACTGGTTAGATTCACAAGAGTATGAGCGGGCTTGCTCGTCGATCTTCTGATCGCTCAATACCTGGGTGGCCGTTACGTTTAGCAGACCGTTTGCGTCTTGTGGGTGCTTGATATGATCATCACCTGCTGCCGGCGTATTGACGAGTCTTTAGAGTCCTACACAGAGGTTTCCTGGCTCAAGCGAAACGAAATAGGAGCGCATATGAGATATGTGCGGGACCGAGAATAATACCAGTATGTGATACTGTATTCGATTCTCGCGATGTGACATTGATCGGTTATATGCGATATAGCCGGGTTATCGGATCAAGTGTTGATTCGATAAGTTGTTACTATTGATACCAGTCGGTTATGTGCGACATGACCGGATCATTGAATCAAGTGTTGATTTAATGATTTAATGTGTAATTATATATATTTGATATATTACTTTGCATTAACTAGTATCGGTTCACTTTGAATGGATTTTCTCACTCGCATGTACACATTGTATATTCGATATAGTTTTGTGCACATGCTTGTATCATGTATGATGATATATGATAGCTAGGGTTTGTGTAAAGAGTTAATACCTTGGTTAAATAAATGGTTAAGGTTTTTATTCATTTATTCATTTTTGGAAATTATTTTGCATAAGAAGAATTGGTGGCTTTCTTTTATTCTTTCATGAACTTTCATGAATGTTTGACTTTGTCACCAATTTTGTCTCATGCTTAACCCTAACCATTTCTTTTAACTATGATTGATTCTTGTTGGAGATAGTGCCCTCAGAGTCAATTATTGGATCACAGGCACGTGATTGCAATGATTGAGGGAGGACCTATCCCGGTAGGACAGTCTTACTCGAGATGATAGTATGCTATCTGGTTTATCTTTATCATCGTGTACTGCTTTAGGTGACCTGACATGTCGCTATTACACGTTGATAGAGCCCCTAGGATTCTTGCTTGACTACCAGCAGTATGATGGCGATCATATACGTGGGAGCTGGGGTCTATAAGCACATCCTTAAAAGGTCCCTAGTCGTGGGAGTTTCGAGACTGGGCATCGATACTCCATTAGTAGACTAGTGTATACAGTCGAGACCCCGACGAGGGGCAGTGGCCGGTCTCACAAGCCACTGGTGTCAGTTGGTTCACCTAAGATGTATACAGGTGCTCATTGGGTTATGAGTACACCGGAAAGGACTCGCCGGGAACCTGCTAGTTGGGATTATACCAGACGTCAGATAGCAGTTCCCAGGTGACATGTGTACAGGTTAGTTCATCGACCTGAGATCGTCATTTGTCTCGTGTGAGCTCCCACTGTGCTTTGATTACTACCCTACCACGGCTCAAAGGAGTCGTGCAAACAGGTTTTAGTTGGGTACAGTCCCGAGCCACATGGAGGCAGTGAGCGGATCTGCAGGGGTTCGTCTCTCCCGGTATTGGGGGTGAGGCCGCGCTGTGTCTAGGAGAGCCATTACGCAAAGCCCTCGGCCGAGGCAGGAGATTTACTGGTAGGTATTCCAGTAGTATCTCAGGGCGTTCTGGGCTACACTCCGACACGACTTGTACCGCCTTTGGGGGTCTGACTTTTACCAACCCCCTAGGCCCGACATGCGATCCTCATAGACGAACGGACCGGACTGTACGGATATTGTCACTGACAGGCTCAGTAGGGTGTCAGGATGAGTTCGCTCATCGACGTCCCTTTTTGGTCAATAGCTGATGGCCCGTTATGTATTGGCTTATACCTCTGACGTGCTAGTGGTTAAATCCACAGCCATTGTATTGACGAGTCTTTAGAGTCCACCACACTTTCAGTTACTCAGCTTTCGGGCGAAACGCTGTAGAGGCCGTATGGAGATATGGCAGGGTCCGATCAGATACGTGCGGTATTGCACGGATCAGGATCGGACAGTTTTGTACTAGTGGCCGTATAGTTATATGGCAGGGTTTGATCTGATACGTGCGGTATTGCACGGATCAGGATCGAACGGATTTTACTAGCCGGCTTTGGCTTAAGCCGGTCCTAGTCTAGTACAGTGTAGATTTTGTCTCATTGCATTGTATCCGGACGGAATACAGATGCGGGTGTGTATGCACAGTATCGGGGTTTTCCTGTAATTTATTACGGGACCAGTTTTCTGGAGTTGCCAGTTTGCATTCCGTTCCGGCCGGTTTTCCTTTGTTCTTTCCCGGCCGGACTTTTCCGATGGAGGGGGTAATTTGCAGTTTTGCAAATTACACATTGTGGAGGGGTTTCATGCAAATGCTATTGATTATGATATCTTGCACCATCACTTGCATTTAATGAGAAATGAAAGGGTATGGTGTTGATGTATGTTTGTTATCATGATGCTTTTTGATATGGTCACCTCTTCTATTCTACTACACTCACCTCCCTTTGTATTATGTTTTCATCCCTCCACCATTTCCATATAGAAAAGGGCCGGCCACTTTCTTGAGGGATGATGAGAGAAATTTCCATTCTTGAGATAGCACAAATTTCTTCATCTCATTCTTCTAGTTTTGGGGAAAAATGAAAGCACCATTTTTCCTTAGCCTTTTTCCTCCATCAAGGCAACTTAACCCCATTAAGACAAAGCGTATTCTACACTACACATTCCACAGCACATCTTGGGCATGTCGAGTTGCCGGCTTCATGCCCGAGTTGCCTCGGTATTGAGGCGGGAGCCCGTAAAAGACACAGGCGTTGTGGTGCCCTTTCCGGCGAGGAGGCGACGATGTGGAGGCAAGACTTTCCGCGGGAGATCGGGACGATGACGAGAAGACCGGAGGACTCGGATCACTCGGTATACTTCTCACCCTATCTCTTGATTTCTAGCATTAGGTTAATGGTTACGATTCGGGTTTTTTCTTTGTCCGCGGTAGCGCTGGTTTCCGAGTAAGGAAAATTTTTGATTTCGCATTTTGGCCTCGAGTACGAGGCCGGGGCGCTGCCGTGGCGCAACATGGTATCAGAGCCACGCCATTAACCTTACCTAGCTTGTTCTAATGTGTTTTGCTTATCCGATCGACCGAAATTCCAAAAAAACCTCATTTTGTACACATCAGTTTTCTGTTGGAAATTTTTGGTCTCAAAAAATTTTTCAGGTTGTAAAAAACGCATGTACTAAACATTCTAAGACTTCTGTAAAATTTCGACTCAGTCAGTCGTTGACCAAAGCGCGGAAGCGCGGCCAAACCCCCCATTGGGCCGCGCTTCCGCCGCATGTTGGTATCTTCGCTGTGTCAAAATTCTACAGTGGGCTTATGGGCTGTTTTTGGGGATTTTGGGATATTAAATTTGGGCCCAGATCTTCTGTGACTGCTACAGTATTACTTGGGGGCCCACTTGTTAATTGTTTGATCGATCGGATATTTTTAAACACATTATTTCACAGTATTTACATTATATCTGCGACCGTGAATGTCACTCGATCGGTAAATCCGGTCTGACTGCTATAGCCCGGTTAGACGGATTTGCGAACGTGACTTTCACGTTGATGTTCTATGTTTATGCTGTGTTGTTGCGGATCGGTCGTGGGGGATAGCCTGGATGCAATGTTAGTACAGTTTTGTTGTATTATGTACATTTGATATTGCGGGGCGAGCGTCCGATATGTGGACTGCCGTCACTGCCAGTTTGTATTATTCTTTTGGGGCACGACCTGGTTGCGGTCGATGCACCCGGTGTATGTATATTTTACTTTCTGTACTAGGGTTACCCCGCGGAGGGGTGCACGGATAGCCGGGTTCTAGAGGGCAACGGGCCCGCATCTCAGGGCATTGAGACGGAGGGGGCTTCAGTCTGGAATTGGCAGGCTATTCGCCGCACTCGTAGGGGGTACAGGTTGACCCAGGAGGGGTGCCCAAGTTACCGGATTCCGTGAAGTGCTGGGTGGTCCATTCACGGTGCTGAAGGGGGCTGCCTCGCTTCAGGTTTTGGCGGGTGACTTGCCGCACCCGTAGGGGTCTAGGGTTTCATTGCACAGGCTATCCACACGACCAGGGGAACGTCGGGTTTCAGCAGCGGCTCTGTGAAACCCGGGGCTTCCAGATATCTGTATTGTTCTGTGATGCTGTACATTTCTGTGATGTTGCATTTTATTCACGCCTTGAGCGAAATATAATATATTGGTATATATATTAGTAGATGGTGTATATGTTTTACATCCGCGCTAGTCCAGTCCCCGCTCTGCCGTTAGTTAGCTAACCTAACGGGTGATGACGGGACCCAGTGGCGAATGCGGATGGCATATACGTACGTCAGTATATTTTTGTTCTTTGTGGTGTGATCAATTGATGGGACTGCGTTGATTCGGATCAATGCAAGATAAACAAACCTAATCTGATGTTGTTGGAACATTTTTCAAAAAAAAAAAAAAAAAGCTGTTATTGCAAGGACGTTCACTTTTGTTTTGCATCGTGGTATTCATTTGGAATATCCTGCTCCTCAGTCGACGAGGCAAGGGCCGAGATCCCTTCACCGGGAGTGACCCCTTGGACAGAAGTTTGCGTCAGGGCATTAACTTCACTATAGCCGATTACTTTTGCTTTGCATCGTGGTATTCAGTTGGAATATCCTGCACCTCATTCTACGGGGAAAGAGCCGAGATCCCTTCACCGGGAGTGACCTCTTTAGTAAAGGTTTTCGTCACTATATTTTATAAAAGGTTGTGCAGTTCCATCAACGATATCAAGTTCATTACGTTAAAGGTTTTTCGCCAAAAACTAGTCGTAGCCCTCCGTCATTTCAGATTGGTATTACTTAGTATTCGTGCTGCGTATGTCGTGCTTAGCCGAGGCGTAGTGTTCGGTAGCTATGTAGTGTCTTTCTGTTGCTTGGATATGTGATTGGTTAGGACAGTCGTACGGTCATTTTGGCTCAGTCAAGGACTCGTGCGGGTGGGTCTAATGCAATCAAGATAATGACGGGTTGAACTTGACTAGGATCCTTTGATATGTTGGCTCAGTCAAGGTCACTTGGGTCCTAGGGGTAAAAATCACATCGGGAGTTTCAAAAGAACTGAAACTTGCCAGGCATGCGCATACCTTCTGGAGTGTGGTGACGTGAGTGGATTCCGTCACGTTATCATGCGATGAGAGTTGGATCCCGATTCCCACTGATGAGTTGGTTTACTCCTCGGGTGATCCCGACTAATTCTTCTTTCAGGTTTGGAGGAGAATTTGAGGTACAGTGGGAGGTTTCCAGATTAGATAAAGTGATAACCATTCTGATCTAGGTTAGAGTGCACGCTGAGTGTTTCTTTTCTCTCTCTCTTTGGCAGCGACCATTGACCCGACCCTAAGACTATGACTCAATGACCAAGTTGACCGAACCTTCTTAACACAGGCTTTTGGATTGTCAGAGTTGCAGACCTCATTGCCACTCCTACTTTTACCCTTTTCTCCAAGACACCCCGCATTACTGCGAACGTCCACTTCCATTGGACAGAACCATCGTATGGTTATATACGAACTCGAAGGACTTCGAGGATGGTTTCTGGTTCTGGAGAAAACGAATAGGATTATTCAGTTGTCTTTTCTTTTCACCTTCTCTCATTGCGAGTACTCCTTGGTTTAGGAGATAGTACACCTATTACGCAAATTGGATAGTCTTCTTCCAAACCTTAGGCTGGTGCCGACCGGTAGGGAATGAAAAAAACCAGTTAGCCTAAACGGTGTACAGAAGGTATTAAGTTAAGACAAAGCAAGGGATTAGTAAGAGGGCAAAGTAAGTTGCGACTGCTATTCACGACCAAACCAAGTATTTCTTCGCCAATCCTAAATCACCTTTGTATTTCTCCAGGACACTCCGTATCACTACGAAGATCCCATTTTATTGGATACTCCATCGTATGGTTATATACGAACTCGAAAGGAACTTGTTCCAGTTCGGGGATGGATTCTGGTTCAGGAGAAATAGGAATAAGGTTTATTCGGTTGTCTTTTATCTTCACCTTCTCTCGTTTTGCGAGTGCTCCTAGGATTAGGACAGTACACCCTTTATGCTTATTGGATAGTCTTCTTCCAAACCATAGGCTGGTGCCGAACGGTAGGGAAGGAAGAAAACCATTTGGCCTAAAGGGGTGTAGAGAAGATAATGACTAAAGACATATAAAGGGATTTGGAGAAGTGGCAAAGAATTATACGGTTATAGTTGTGAATCTGGATAATGGAAGAGGCATTACTAGGAATACCAAGATACCCCAACGAAACATTTCAATGTTTCAGTTTCACTGTGTACTGTTAATGGAAAACTGTTTTCCCGATTAGACACTCACTCCAGGGTATGTATTTACCAGGTATGATTCTCACATCTGTATGGTTTTTACAGATGATGAGTGGGAGTAAGTTATTGGGAATTGGGTGATCATCCTCATTGTATCGGGATTCGTTGTAATCGGTGATATTTGAGGAAGTCACCTGGGTTGTTTGCCGGTCGGCAAATATTTGGTTTTGAATATCCACTGTTATGCACCAATTTCAAATTGATATATCTGTACGTTATTTTCATAGAGTGAGATATACCTTTTGATACTATGTCGATGACATTTACCTATATCAGTGGATGGTTAGGTAAGGAGCATTAAACAGCGGTGTAATTCTTCTTAACCATAAGTACAGTTTTCAACCTACGACACACAGTGAAAGAGTTGTTAGACTCAGCGGACTTATACAGAGTATTGTATGTCGTCCAGTGTCCATTAGGACAGAGGGGTTGGTCCTCATACTATATTCTGTTTACTTTTAACTTCTCTAGTTCTTAAACATGTGTTTCGTGGAAACACAGGGTCTAAGTTTTGAGGAGTTATAGGTATTTGAATAGAGTAGAGAACCAGGTGTAGCAAGTATCAGGATTCTTCAAAGAAATCGAAGATGTAGATACTTGTGTATGGTATTCAGTTGATAGTAATGATAAAGAGAAATTGCTTCTCTTTCAGGTTACTCATAATTGGAAGCATTCCTAAGTTGAGTAACGCTGATCGACCTCCTTCCATTTAGTTGACATGCACTGGAGATAGTTGCATGATTTGAATCTGGTTCAATTAAATCAGTGCCTCTGTTTCTATATTGGATATAGAACAGTTCATATCTTAACGTTGTTAAGGTACGGGGAGTTGTCCGGCTTATGCTTAAAACCAGACACTGGACAACTCAAGGCACGTTTCTCTAATGGCTGTTTGTGGGTTGACCCAGGCTATGACGATGGTTGACTTTCTACCATCTGGATGAACAATAGCAATATTGTTCTAGACTCGCCACAGTTTTTTATTAAAAATGGATTTTTTCAGAAAAAGTAGTGGGAGTATGGTAGAACTGGAAGTGATTCCAGAACCACAAACGATTACTGAAGATTTGATAAGGAACCTAAAAATTCAATCTGGATTGACATTCCATTAGCCACTCCGCAGATAAGGTGGGTAACTTCAGGCACCCGAGAGGTACTACGGTAGCCTCAAGGACGGTGACAGGGAAGTTCTTGTTTACCCACACTTACCATTGCTGTTGTTCCAGGCTGCGAGACCCGGCAGGAGGATGAGTATAGCGTCGTTCTAAACTAGATTTGGAAGTGCACGTCTATATGACTCTGCCAGAGGGTTGTCGTAGTCAGTGGGAGCAGCGGAAGCATTGGTAGGACATCAGGCTTATGTCTATTTATAGACTAAAGCAGATGTAGCGGAGATAGATCATCTATTTCTGATGTGACAGTCATAGGTTTGACGTCATCAGAATAGGGGGTGGATCTGTTGAGAAGGTAGTAGGAAGTGATATTCCTATACTACGATCGGTTATACTTTGGTCGTCACACAGTGGTTTCTCCACATAGGACTTGGATATTATATCTGACATACTGGTTACTAGATCCATGGTTTTAGATCTAGATTTGGGTGGTTTCCCAATCTGGGTACCTTGACAGCATTCTATGAGTATTTAGAATGGATGACTCCTGGCACGGTAGTACACCTGCAGGTATTGGAGTCACCCTCTCTAAAGGTGTCTTATAGACTAAAGGGGAGAGGGATACTCATGATTGGCAGGTTACTTGCTTTGGCAATTGAGTCAGTCATGAGATGTCAAGTACCACACCAGATGTTGTTCTTGCAGTAGATGCAATAAGTAGATATTGATCCAATCCTGGAGAAACAGTCGGAAGCAGTTTTAGAACATAAGTGGATGTTCTAGGGATATGATAACGACAGCCTCATTTGGGAGACAGTTATCATTCCAGGCTTCCAAGGTGACATGGACGACAAGGAGGTTGTCAGAGTTATAGTTTTTCCTTCTGACGAGGGGCAGTATTTTGGACAGATGGTCCAAGGCAATACTGAGGGAGGCATGGCGCAGGATACTGATTAAGTTCAGTTGATGATACAGTCTAAGAAGTTTGGATTTGGAGTTCATTTATGAGCTAGGTCCCATCAGACATCCAGACATATTCTAAGACAGGTATTGCTCATTTCGGGAGATGGCTTTCTCCGCGAACATGAGATATAGAGAGACATAGAAAGGAACATCCCTGCGGATCCACTCACTGAGGCTGTTCCTCGAACGCAATAGTTTCGCAAACGGGTTTTGTGAGACTGACTAGTAGAGGAGTTGGGTGTTCGGTATCACACGGGCTGTGAGTATGCGACATCGCAATAATTAGCCTTGAGTGCAAGTGGGAGATTGTTGGAGATAGTGCCCTCAGAGTCAATTATTGGATCACAGGCACGTGATTGCAATGATTGAGGGAGGACCTATCCCGGTAGGACAGTCTTACTCGAGATGATAGTATGCTATCTGGTTTATCTTTATCATCGTGTACTGCTTTAGGTGACCTGACATGTCGCTATTACACGTTGATAGAGCCCCTAGGATTCTTGCTTGACTACCAGCAGTATGATGGCGATCATATACGTGGGAGCTGGGGTCTATAAGCACATCCTTAAAAGGTCCCTAGTCGTGGGAGTTTCGAGACTGGGCATCGATACTCCATTAGTAGACTAGTGTATACAGTCGAGACCCCGACGAGGGGCAGTGGCCGGTCTCACAAGCCACTGGTGTCAGTTGGTTCACCTAAGATGTATACAGGTGCTCATTGGGTTATGAGTACACCGGACAGGACTCGCCGGGAACCTGCTAGTTGGGATTATACCAGACGTCAGATAGCAGTTCCCAGGTGACATGTGTACAGGTTAGTTCATCGACCTGAGATCGTCATTTGTCTCGTGTGAGCTCCCACTGTGCTTTGATTACTACCCTACCACGGCTCAAAGGAGTCGTGCAAACAGGTTTTAGTTGGGTACAGTCCCGAGCCACATGGAGGCAGTGAGCGGATCTGCAGGGGTTCGTCTCTCCCGGTATTGGGGGTGAGGTCGCGCTGTGTCTAGGAGAGCCATTACGCAAAGCCCTCGGCCGAGGCAGGAGATTTACTGGTAGGTATTCCAGTAGTATCTCAGGGCGTTCTGGGCTACACTCCGACACGACCTGTACCGCCTTTGGGGGTCTGACTTTTACCAACCCCCTAGGCCCGACATGCGATCCTCATAGACGAACAGACCGGATTGTACGGATATTGTCACTGACAGGCTCAGTAGGGTGTCAGGATGAGTTCGCTCATCGACGTCCCTTTTTGGTCAATAGCTGGTGGCCCGTTATGTATTGGTTTATACCTCTGACGTGCTAGTGGTTAAATCCACAGCCATTGTATTGACGAGTCTTTAGAGTCCACCACACTTTCAGTTACTCAGCTTTCGGGCGAAACGCTGTAGAGGCCGTATGGAGATATGGCAGGGTCCGATCAGATCCGTGCGGTATTGCACGGATCAGGATCGGACAGTTTTGTACTAGTGGCCGTATAGTTATATGGCAGGGTTTGATCTGATACGTGCGGTATTGCACGGATCAGGATCGAACGGATTTTACTAGCCGGCTTTGGCTTAAGCCGGTCCTAGTCTAGTACAGTGTAGATTTTGTCTCATTGCATTGTATTCGGACGGAATACAGATGCGGGTGTGTATGCACAGTATCGGGGTTTTCCTGTAATTTATTACGGGACCAGTTTTCTGGAGTTGCCAGTTTGCATTCCGTTCCGGCCGGTTTTCCTTTGTTCTTTCCCGGCCGGACTTTTCCGATGGAGGGGGTAATTTGCAGTTTTGCAAATTACACATTGTGGAGGGGTTTCATGCAAATGCTATTGATTATGATATCTTGCACCATCACTTGCATTTAATGAGAAATGAAAGGGTATGGTGTTGATGTATGTTTGTTATCATGATACTTTTTGATATGGTCACCTCTTCTATTCTCCTACACTCACCTCCCTTTGTATTATGGCTTCATGCCCGAGTTGCCTCGGTATTGAGGCGGGAGCCCGTAAAAGACACAGGCGTTGTGGTGCCCTTTCCGGCGAGGAGGCGACGATGTGGAGGCAAGACTTTCCGCGGGAGATCGGGACGATGACGAGAAGACCGGAGGACTCGGATCACTCGGTATACTTCTCACCCTATCTCTTGATTGCTAGCATTAGGTTAATGGTTACGATCCGGGTTTTTTCTTTGTCCGCGGTAGCGCCGGTTTCCGAGTAAGGAAAATTTTTGATTCCGCATTTTGGCCTCGAGTACGAGGCCGGGGCGCTGCCGTGGCGCAACCATGGTTCTAATATGATAAGTATTCATTTCTTTTCCAATTTTAATTAACTTATCATAATTAGCTTCTTCTTCTTCTTCATTTCTTCAAGTGAAGAAAGCTTGCCTCCATCAATGGCAAGTGATGAAAAAGAGTAAGAAATCCAATTCTAAAGTCTACCCACTTCCTATTTCTTTATCCTCTACCTCTTGCCAAGTAGTAGAGTGTGTTTCCTTCACAAGTTATCATGGTTTGGTGAAGGTGGAGCTTGATCTAGCGATGCCTCGACGTAGATCATCTTCGGCACGAAGCCGACGACCTTGCCCGCTCGTTCTCCGATGAAGCCGACGCTAGAGCCCGGATTTGATTTGGACAGCGGAGAGGACCTCATCTCGGAGCCGTGGAGGTGGAGGACCGGATCTACAAAGGTTGTATTTCCGTATTCTCTTAGTTAAGTGTTAACTTGTTATCTTTTCGCCTAGTTTTCTAGCCAACGATCCGTAGTCGGGTTTCTCGGCACCGTTAAAATTAGAAATTGGCATGGTTGATGCCTTGTGAGACCTCATTAGGGTGCCTAGGAACCCTACAATGCATAGCACAACATCAACCCCCAATACCGGAAGAGACGAATCCCCTCCTATCACTCATTGCCTCCATGTGAATCAGGACTGTACCCAAAAACCACCTGTTTGCACGACTCAGTAGAGCCGTGGTAGGGTGGAAATCAAAGCACAGTGGGAGACACATAAGACTCTATGACGATCTCGGGTCAACAGACTAAGCTGTACCAGTGTCACCAGAGAACTGCCATCTGACGTGAGGTATAATACCATCTGGGAGTTCTCGGCAAGTCCGTTCAGTGTACCCAGTCTCCACTGAGCACCCGCATACCATTTCTGATGTCAAACACCAATGGATATGGGATCATCCATCGTCCATCACATGGGTCGAGAAGATATACGCTAGTCTACTCTGGAATATCGATGCCCCGTCTCGATATTCCCACGACTAGGAACATTGAAGGATGTACTCATGGACTACCCAGGCCCCACTAGTATGATCTGCATCATAGTCCTGAAAGTCGAGTACACATCCTAAGGGCTTTATCAACATGTAACAGAGAGACAGAAAGTATACATGTTAAGATAAAGAGTTACCAGATAGCGTACTATCATGTCGAGCAAGAAAGTCCTACCTATATATGTCCTAGCATCCACTGCAATATACATCCAATGTACAGTAATAGCCTCTAGGGCATACATATAACTAACAT
This sequence comes from Agapanthus africanus, assembly GCA_030015575.1. Classification (NCBI taxonomy): domain Eukaryota; kingdom Viridiplantae; phylum Streptophyta; class Magnoliopsida; order Asparagales; family Amaryllidaceae; genus Agapanthus; species Agapanthus africanus. Next base: position 405,548,767 of record CM057342.1, on the reverse strand, counting down.
AAACACAAACAATCTCCCACTTGCACTAGGGCCATCTGTAGCAGTGGTTGCAGTATCACATACTCAACCATCCCATATAAGTCTCTCTCTGGGAAAAAGCCTTTGTGAGTGGATTCGCCGTGTTGTCCTCTGAGTCTACTCTCCTAACCTCGATCACCCTGGAGATCAACTATCTCCATGATCAGGTGATGCTGCCTCAGAATATATCTGGGTCACTGATGGGACCAGGGTTCCTGGGCCAAAGCCATACTTCCATTGTCATACAATGGTAGGAACCTAGTTCATCTTATGAACCAATATACACCCAAACTGCCTCTTTGGTAGTATCTTTAATAGCGATGTTACCAGCCTTTATCGTCTAGTTTGCCACGGTATCTAGCTTGGAACACTTCCAACATACCGTCCCTCCACTGAGGGTAAAGACAATGCTTGCGACTGACATTCAGTCTTCCTTATCACCCTGGAACTTTTCCAATGATTCTCCCCAGGATCGAGGAGGTATCACCTTTATCCTATTGGAGAATCCATATGACAAGAGGAGATCGACCGATCGTAGTATAGGAAACTCTTTTCCTATCAAGAATATGTTGTCCACGTACAATACGAGGATGACTACCTTACTCTCTACTACCGTTTTGTATATACTGTAAGCCCGCGGGGGCGCCCCGGCCGTCGACCCGACGCCGGAAACGCGGAAAACAAAAACTTTGCGAACTTTGCAAAACGGCACCGCCGCGGACTTTTCACCCGGATCGGGCCATTAACCTAGCTAGCTAGCAAAAAGAAAAGAGTAGAGATGCTATACCAAGCGATCCGTGTCCTTCGGTCTTCGTCTCCACTCCGATCTCCCGCGGAATCTCCGTCACCTCCTCGCTCGTCGGAAAGGGGCACCACGTAGCCGGAATCTTTTACGGGCTCCCGCCTCTTGACCGAGGCAACTCGGGCGCGAAGTTGGCTAGCCGACGCGTCCAAGGCTTGCTATAGAATAGTGTAGAATGCTATGTCTCCTTGGGGTTTCATGAAGTTGCCATGGATGGATGGAAGAAAAAGAATGAACTTTTAACCCTTTTGTGATGTGAGGAATTTCTAGCATGAATGAATGAGATGAAAACATTTCCTCATCTAAAATGAAACCCTCATTCTCTCTTTCTCTCTAGTGGCCGGCCCCTCACAAAAAAAATAAGATTGGAGAGAGAAAAATAGAATAGCATAACAATATGTGTAGATAAGATCAATTTATCTCACATCCAAATCCAATCAAAAACAAATCAACCCCTTTTCTCATTAATGCATAAGAAGAGAAAGAAAAGGAATCTCATGATGATGGTCAAATCATAATCCACACTCATGCAAAGAAACCCCTCACAAAAATGTTAATTGCAAACTTGCAATTAACACCCTCCAACGAAAAGTCCGACCGGGAAGGAAAAAGAGAAAACCGGTCGGAACGGAATACAAACTGGCAACTTCAGAAAACCGATCCCGTAATAAATTACAGGAAAACCCCACTACTGCAAATACATGCCCACATTTGTATTCGCACTGAACACAAATGCAAAGAGACAAAACTACACTATCTAATACTAGGATCCGGCTTAAGCCAAAGCCGGCTAGTAAAAACTGTCCGATCGCGATCCGTGCAATACCGCACGTATCTGATCGAACCCTGCCATATCTCCATACGGCCTCTACAGCGTTTCGCCCGAAACTTGAGTAACTGTCTGTGTGGTGGACTCTAAAGACTCGTCAATACTATGGCTGTGGATTTAACCACTAGCACGTCAGAGGTATTAGCCATACATGACGGGCCACCAGGTATTGACCAAAAGGGACGTCGATGAGCGAACTCATCCTGACACCCTACTGAGCCTGTCAGTGACAATATCCGTACAGTCCGGTCCGTTCGTCTATGAGCATCGCATGGCGGGCCTAGGGGGTTGGTAAAAGTCAGACCCCCAAAAGCGGTACAAGTCGTGTCGGAGTATAGCCCAGAACACCCTGAGATACTACTGGAATACCTACCAGCAAATCTCCTGCCTTGGCCAAGGACTTTTCATGTTCTGGCTCTCCTAGACACAGCACGACCTCACCCCCAATACCGGGAGAGACGAACCCCTGCAGATCCGCTCACTGCCTCCATGTGGCTCGGGACTGTACCCAACTAAAACCTGTTTGCACGACTCCTTTGAGCCGTGGTAGGGTAGTAATCAAAGTACAGTGGGAACTCACACGAGACAAATGACGATCCCAGGTCGATGAACTAACCTGTACACATGTCACCTGGGAACTGCTATCTGACGTCTGGTATATGCCCAACTAGCAGGTTCCCGGCGAGTCCTGTCCGGTGTACTCATAACCCAATGAGCACCTGTATACATCTTAGGTGAACCAACTGACACCAGTGGCTTGTGAGACCGGCCACCGCCCCTCGTCGGGGTCTCGACTGTATACACTAGTCTACTGTGGAGAATCGATGCCCTGTCTCGAAACTCCCTCGACTAGGGACCATTTAAGGATGTGCTTATAGACCCCAGCTCCCACTTATATGATCGCCCTCATACTGCTGGAAGTCAAGCAAGAATCCTAGGGGCTTTATCAACGTGTAATAGCGACTCGTAAGGTCACCTAAAGCAGTACACGATGATAAAGATAAACCAGATAGCATACTATCATCTCGAGTAAGACTGTCCTACCGGGATAGGTCCTCCCCTCAATCATTGCAATCACGTGCCTGTGACCCAATAATTGACTCTGAGGGCACTATCTCCAACAATCTCCCACTTGCACTCGAGGCTAATTATTGCGATGTCGCATACTCACAGCCCGTGTGATACCGAACACCCAACTCCTCTACTAGTCAGTCTCACAAAGCTCGTTTGCGAAACTATTGCGTTCGAGGAATAGCCTCAGTGAGTGGATCCGCTTTGTTGTTTCTTTCTATGTCTCTCTAAATCTCAAGTTCGCGGAGAAAGCCATCTCCCGAAATGAGCAATACCTGTCTTAGAATGTCTGGATGTCTGATGGGACCCAGCTCATAAGTGAACTCCAAATCCAAACTTCTTAGACTGTATCGACAACTGAACTTAATCAGTGTCCTGCGCCATGCCTTCCCTCAGTTTCCACCTGGACCACCTGTCCAAAATACTGCCTCTCGTTAGAGGGAAAACTATAACTCTGACAGCCACTCTGCCATCCAGGTCACCTTGGACGCCTGGAATGATAACTGTCTCCTAAAGGAGGCTGCCGTTATCAATTCCTTAGAACATCAACTTATGTTCTAAAACTGCTTCCGATTGTTTCTCCAGGATTGGATCAATATCAACTTATTGCACCTACTGCAAAAACAACATCTGGTGTGGTACTTGACATCTCATGATTGACTCAATTGCCTAAGCAAGTGATCTGTCAATCATGCGTATCCCTCTCCCCTTTAGTCTGTAAGACACCTTTAGAGAGGGTGACTCCATCACCTGCAGGTATACTACCGTGCCAGGAGTCGTTCATTCTAAATACTCTTAGAATGCTGTCTAAGTACCCAGATTGGGAAACCACCCAAATCTAAATCTAAGACCATAGATCTAGTAACCAGAATGTCTGATATAATATCCAAGTCCTATATGGAGAAACCACTGTGTGACGACCAAAGTATAACCCATCGTAGTATAGGAATATCACTTCCTACTCTGTGTATGTCATCAAATACCAGGACATCACACCCTACTACCTTCTTAACAGATCCATCCCCTATTCTGATGAAGTCAAACCTATGACTGTCACATCAGAAATAGATGATCTATCTCCACAATATCTGCTATAGTCTATAAATAGACATAAGCCTGATGTCCACCAATGCTTCCGCTGCTCCCACTGACTACGACAACCCTCTGGCAGAGTTATATAGACGTGCACTTCTAAAACCAGTTTAGAACGACGCTATACTCATCCTCCTGCCGAGTCTCACAGTCTGGAACAACAGCAATGGCAAGTCTGGGTAAACAAGAACCTCCCTGCCACCGTCCTTGAGCATACCGAAGTACCTCTCGAGTGCCTGAGGTTACCCACCGTATCTGCGGAGTGGCCATTGGAATGTCAAACCAGATTGAATCTTTAGGTTCTTATGAAATCTTCAGTAATCGTTTGTGGTTCTGGAATCACTTCCAGTTCTACCATACTCCCACTACTGTTTTCTGAAAAAAAAATCCATTTTTGATAAAACTGTGGCGAGTCAAGAACAATATCACTATTGATCTTCCAGATGGTAGAAAGTCAACCCTCGTCATAGCCCGGGTCAACCCACAAACAGCCACTACTGAAACGTGCCTTGAGTTGTCCAGAGTCTGGTTTTAAGCATAAGCCGGACAACTCCCCGTATCTTAACAATGTCAAGATATGAACTGTTCTATATCCAAGAAACAGAGGCACTGATTTAATTGAACCAGATTCAAATCATGCAGCTGTCTCCAGTGCATGTCAAGTAAATGGAAGAGAGGCCGATCAGCGTTACTCAACTTAGGAGTACTTCCAATTATGAGTAACCTGAAAGAGAAGCAAGTCTTCATTACTATCATCTGAATACCATACTCAAGTATCTACATCTTCGATAATCTCAAAGAATCCCGATGCTTGAAATACCTGGTTCTCTACTCTATTCTTATACCTATAACTTCTCAAAACTTAGACCCTGTGTTTCTACGAAACACATGTTTAAGAACTAGAGAAGTTAAAAGTAAACAGAATATAGTACGAGGACCAACCCCTCTGTCCTAATGGACACTGGACAATATACAATACTCTGTATAAGTCCCTTGAGTCTAGTGACTTATTCACTGTGTGTCGTAGGTTGAAAACTGTACTTTTGGTTAAGAAGAATTACACCGCTGTTCAATGCTCCTTACCTAACCATCCACTGGTATAGGTAAATGTCATAGACATAATTTCAAAAAGATATGTCTCACTCTATAAAAATAGATGTACAGATATATCAATTTAAAATTGGTGCATAACAACGGATATTCAAAACCAAATATTTGCCGACCGGCAAACAACCCAGGTGGCTTCCTCAAATATCACCAATTCCAACGAATCCCGATATAATGAGGAGGGTCACCTAATTCCCAATAACTTACTCCCACTCATCATCTGTAAAACCATACAGATGTGAGACTCATACCTGGTAAATACATACCCTGGAGCAAGTGCCTAATTGGGAAATCAGTTTTCATTTAACAGTACACAGTGAAACTGAAACATTGAAATGTTTCGATAGGGTATCCTGGTATTCCTAGTAATGCCTCTTCCATTATCCAGATTCACAACTACAACCGTATAATTCTTTGCCATTTCTCCAAATCCCTTTATATGTCTTTAGTCATTACCTTCTGTACACCCCTTTAGGCCAAATGGTTTTCTTCCTTCCCTACCGTTCGGCACCAGCCTATGGTTTGGAAGAAGACTATCCAATAAGCATAATGGGTGTACTGTCCTAGTCCTAGGAGCATTCGCAATGCGAGAGAAGGTGAGGATAAAAGACAACCGAATGAACTTAATTCATAGGTGATTTAGGATTGACAAAGAAGTACATGGTTAGGTCGTGAATAGCAGTCGCAATTTACTTTGCCCTCTTACTAATCCCTTGCTTTGTCTGAACTTAATACCTTCTGTACACCGTTTAGGCTAATTGGTTTTCTTCATTTACTACCGTTCGGCACCAGCCTAAGGTTTAGAAGAAGACTATCCAATTTGCATAATAGGTGTACTATCTCCTAAACCAAGGAGTACTCGCAACCTGAGAGAAGGTAAAAGGAAAAGACAACTGGATAGTCCTATTCGTTTTCTCCAGAACCTGAAACCATCCTCGAAGTCCTTCGAGTTCGTATATAACCATACGATGGTTTTGTCCAATGGAAGTGGACGTTCGTAGTAATACGGGGTGTCCCGGAGAAAAGGGTAAAAGTAGGAGTGGCAATGAGGTCTGCAACTCTGACAATCCAAAAGCCAGTGTTAAGAAGGTTCGGTCAACTTGGTCACTGAGTCATAGTCTAGGGTCGGGTTAATGGTCGCTGCCAAAGAGAGAGAGAAAAGAAACACTCAGCGTGCACTCTAACCTAGATCAGAATGGTTGTCACTTTATCTAATCTGGAAACCTCCCACTGTAACGTCAAATTCTTCCCCAAACCTGAAAGAAGAATTAGCCGGGATAACCCGAGGAGTAAACCAACTCATCAGTGGGAATCGGGATCCAACTCTCATCGCATGATAACGTGACGGAATCCGCTCACGTTATCACACTCCAGAAGGTATGCGCATATCTGGCAAGTTTCAGTACTTTTGAAACTCCCGATGTGGATTTTTACCCCATGCTCTTATGACCTTGGCGTGAGGTCAAAATATCATAAGTCACATGTCAAGTTCTACCCGTCATTATCCTGGTTAATTTGAACCCACCCGTACATACCCTTGACGTAGGCCAAAATAGTAGTACGACTGTCCCAAACCAACGCATCTATCTATGCAACAGATAAATACCCGGCAGCTACCAAACACTATGCCTTGGCGTGAGGTCAAAATACATAGCTTGAATACTACCGAATATTTAACTGAAATGACGGAGGGCTACGAATGGTTTCTGGCGAAAACCTTTAACGTAATGAACTTGATATCGCTGAAGGAACGGATAGCTTTTTAAAATTATAGTAACGAAAACCTTTGCTAAAGAGGTCACTCCCGGTGAAGGGATCTCGGCTCTTTCCCCGTAGAATGAGGTGCAGGATATTCCAAATGAATACCACGATGCAAAGCAAAAGTAATCGGCTATAGTGAAGTTACTGCCCTGACACAAACTTTTGTCCAAGGGGTCACTCCCGGTGAAGGGATCTCGGCCCTTGCCTCGTCGACTGAGGAGCAGGATATTCCAAATGAATACCACTGTGCAAAACAAAAGAGAACGCCCTTGCAATAACAGCTTTTTGAAAAATGTTCCAACAACATCAAATTAGGTTTGTTTAACTTGCATTGATCCGAATCAATGCAGTCCCATCAATTGATCACACCACAAAGAACGAAAATATACTGATGTACGTATATGCCATCCGCATTCGCCACTGGGTCCCGTCATCACTCGTTAGGTTAGCTAACTAACGACAGAGCGGGGACTGGACTAGCGCGGATGCAAAACATATACAACGTCTACTAATATATATACCAATATATAGTATTCGCTCAAGGCGTGATAAAAGCAACACAGAAATGTATAGCAACACAGATCAATACAGATATCTGGGATCCCCGGGTTTCACAGAGCCGCTACTGAAACCCGACGTTCCCCTGGTCGTGTGGATAGCCTGTGCAATGAAATCCCTAGACCCCTACGGGCGCGGCAAGTTACCCGCCAAAACCTGAAGCGAGGCAGCCCCCTTCAACAACGTGAATGGACCACCCAGCACTTCACGGAATCCGGTAACTTGGGCACCCCTCCTGGGTCAATCCTATACCCCCTACGAGTGCGGCGAACAGCCCGCCAATTCTAGAGTAAAGCCCCCTCCGTCTCAACGCCATGAGATGCGGGCTTGTTGCCCTCTAGAACCCGGCTATCCGTGCACCCCTCCACGGGGTAATCCTAGTACATAAAGTAAAATATACATACAACGGGTACATCGACCGCAACCAGGTCGTGCCCCAAAAGAATAGTACAAACAGGCAGTGACGGCAGTCCACATGTCGGACGCTCGCCCCGCAATATCAAATGTACATATAAAACAAAACTGTACTAACATTGCATCCAGGCTATCCCCCACGACCGATCCGCAACAACACAGTACAATCACAGAACATCAACGTGAAAATCACGTTCGCAAATCCGTCTAACCGGGCTATAGCAGTTAGACCGGATTTACCGATCGAGTGACATTCACGGTCGCAGATATAAAGTAAAAACTGTGAACTAGCATGTTTAAAAAATCCGATCGAACAAATTTATCAAAGTGGGCCCCACACACTACTGTAGCACTTACAGAAAATCTGGGCCTAAAGAAAATATCCCAAAAGCCCTATTTCTAACTCATAAGCTTACTGGGAAAATATGGTGCCAAGATTCCTCCTATCCGCCGCGGAAGCGCGGCCAAACCGAGGGTTTGGCCGCCCTTCCGCGGTCGAAGTGAAGAATCATTGGATCGTATTTTCCCATAATTCTTATAATTGCTTGTACATGCCTCTGAAACAACCTGAAAAATTTTAGGAGCTCAAAAAATTTTAACAGAGAACACATATGCACAAAAATACGGTTTTCGGGGATTTTGTTCGATCGGGTTCTAAACGCGCTAGAGCAAGCTAGGGTAGGTTAATGGCGTGGCTCTGATACCATTGTAAGCCCGCGGGGGCGCCCCGGCCGTCGACCCGACGCCGGAAACGCGGAAAACAAAAACTTTGCGAACTTTGCAAAACGGCACCGCCGCGGACTTTTCACCCGGATCGGGCCATTAACCTAGCTAGCTAGCAAAAAGAAAAGAGTAGAGATGCTATACCAAGCGATCCGTGTCCTTCGGTCTTCGTCTCCACTCCGATCTCCCGCGGAATCTCCGTCACCTCCTCGCTCGTCGGAAAGGGGCACCACGTAGCCGGAATCTTTTACGGGCTCCCGCCTCTTGACCGAGGCAACTCGGGCGCGAAGTTGGCTAGCCGACGCGTCCAAGGCTTGCTATAGAATAGTGTAGAATGCTATGTCTCCTTGGGGTTTCATGAAGTTGCCATGGATGGATGGAAGAAAAAGAATGAACTTTTAACCCTTTTGTGATGTGAGGAATTTCTAGCATGAATGAATGAGATGAAAACATTTCCTCATCTAAAATGAAACCCTCATTCTCTCTTTCTCTCTAGTGGCCGGCCCCTCACAAAAAAAATAAGATTGGAGAGAGAAAAATAGAATAGCATAACAATATGTGTAGATAAGATCAATTTATCTCACATCCAAATCCAATCAAAAACAAATCAACCCCTTTTCTCATTAATGCATAAGAAGAGAAAGAAAAGGAATCTCATGATGATGGTCAAATCATAATCCACACTCATGCAAAGAAACCCCTCACAAAAATGTTAATTGCAAACTTGCAATTAACACCCTCCAACGAAAAGTCCGACCGGGAAGGAAAAAGAGAAAACCGGTCGGAACGGAATACAAACTGGCAACTTCAGAAAACCGATCCCGTAATAAATTACAGGAAAACCCCACTACTGCAAATACATGCCCACATTTGTATTCGCACTGAACACAAATGCAAAGAGACAAAACTACACTATCTAATACTAGGATCCGGCTTAAGCCAAAGCCGGCTAGTAAAAACTGTCCGATCGCGATCCGTGCAATACCGCACGTATCTGATCGAACCCTGCCATATCTCCATACGGCCTCTACAGCGTTTCGCCCGAAACTTGAGTAACTGTCTGTGTGGTGGACTCTAAAGACTCGTCAATACTATGGCTGTGGATTTAACCACTAGCACGTCAGAGGTATTAGCCATACATGACGGGCCACCAGGTATTGACCAAAAGGGACGTCGATGAGCGAACTCATCCTGACACCCTACTGAGCCTGTCAGTGACAATATCCGTACAGTCCGGTCCGTTCGTCTATGAGCATCGCATGGCGGGCCTAGGGGGTTGGTAAAAGTCAGACCCCCAAAAGCGGTACAAGTCGTGTCGGAGTATAGCCCAGAACACCCTGAGATACTACTGGAATACCTACCAGCAAATCTCCTGCCTTGGCCAAGGACTTTTCATGTTCTGGCTCTCCTAGACACAGCACGACCTCACCCCCAATACCGGGAGAGACGAACCCCTGCAGATCCGCTCACTGCCTCCATGTGGCTCGGGACTGTACCCAACTAAAACCTGTTTGCACGACTCCTTTGAGCCGTGGTAGGGTAGTAATCAAAGTACAGTGGGAACTCACACGAGACAAATGACGATCCCAGGTCGATGAACTAACCTGTACACATGTCACCTGGGAACTGCTATCTGACGTCTGGTATATGCCCAACTAGCAGGTTCCCGGCGAGTCCTGTCCGGTGTACTCATAACCCAATGAGCACCTGTATACATCTTAGGTGAACCAACTGACACCAGTGGCTTGTGAGACCGGCCACCGCCCCTCGTCGGGGTCTCGACTGTATACACTAGTCTACTGTGGAGAATCGATGCCCTGTCTCGAAACTCCCTCGACTAGGGACCATTTAAGGATGTGCTTATAGACCCCAGCTCCCACTTATATGATCGCCCTCATACTGCTGGAAGTCAAGCAAGAATCCTAGGGGCTTTATCAACGTGTAATAGCGACTCGTAAGGTCACCTAAAGCAGTACACGATGATAAAGATAAACCAGATAGCATACTATCATCTCGAGTAAGACTGTCCTACCGGGATAGGTCCTCCCCTCAATCATTGCAATCACGTGCCTGTGACCCAATAATTGACTCTGAGGGCACTATCTCCAACATATACAAGGTTCATCTACTATTTTTGATGAAGTTAAACACTTTGACTATCACATCAAAACAGACATTCCAACTCCGCGATGCCTGCTTTATTATGTAAAGCAACTTGCACACGTTTCCGCTGCTCCCACTGTTTACGAAGCCCTCTGGCTGTGTTCTTATAGACGTTCTCTTCTAAATCAGTATTCAGAAAAGCAGTCATGACACCCAACCACCAGATATCGTAGTCATGGTATGTAGCCGTGGTAAGTAGGATCCGGATGGACTTAAGCATAGCCACTGGAAAATGTTTCATCATTATCCATGCATGGTCGATGACGAAAACCTTTAACAAGTCTAGCTTTGAAAGTCTCAACCTTTCCATCTACACCAAGTAATCTTCTCAAGATATACTTGCTCCTGATGGGGATTTAACCCTTCAGATATAGCAGCCAAAGTCCATACTTTGCTGGTGTACATGGATTCCATCTCAGATCGCTAAGTATCCAGCCATTCTTACAGAGTCCCCACTCTCGATGGCCCGCTCGAAACTAGTTGGGTCATCATCTCATGATGTATTCCTCGCTCCCACTGTCATCGAGAAATAGAAGTATCTCTCAAGCGGATGAGGAACCCTGCTAGTTCGGCGGAGAGGCCGAGGTTTGTCGGGGACTATTGAATCCTTTGGTTCTTTCAAATCATCAGCTGTAGTTTGTATAGCTGGAACTTTTCCAGTTCTACAGAACTGACCTTGCCTTGATCTTGTCCGGATTTTGCTTTTGACATAGGCCGGACAATCCCAAATCTTAACTTACTTAAGAGACAGGCTCTTCCCATACCATATCTCATATGGAATGGTAGGCACAGATTTGATTCGAACCCAATTCAATAGGCATGCAACTTTTTAAGCGCATAACCCCAAGAGGAAATAGGTAACTCAGTAGTACTCATCATAGAGCACACCATATCATATAGGGTGCGATTGCTCCGCCCTGATACACCGTTGTGCTGTGGTGTATTCAGAGGAGTAATACTGAGAGAGAATCTCATTCTGCTTTAGAATAGTCCAAGAATTCCATGCACAAGTATTCTCCTCCCTGATCTTATCATAGGACATAATACTTATACCCGGTTTTTGGTTCTCTATTTCTAACTTATATTCTGTGAATATCTCAAAAGGTTCGGATTTATGTTTCAACAGGAACATATGGCTGAATCTTGAGAGACCATTAGAGAATATAACGAAATACAAAGAACCGGTCTTGGCATTTGCAGATAAGGGATCTACATACATCAACATGTATCATCCCAAGAGTTCACTAACTCTTTCTCTGTTTCCATTAAACAGAGCTATGGTCATCTTATCTTTGTGACATGACTGGCAAGTTTCACAAGATGTAAATTCAAACTAATTTAAATATGCATCTAAATGTAACTTAAGCCAGTCGGGTCGCATTGATATGACCTAGTCTACAATGCCTCAAGAAGGATTCGTTCATTTCTGAACTCTTCCTCTTGTGTGTGTTTCGTATACTAGGAACTGTAGTTTGATTTAAAACGTCAATGCTTTTAGATAACGTGCTTGAAACGATCAACTTTTGATATAGGAAATGTTCAAAACATTATCCAACAATACAAAATTTTATCATTTTAATAAAGAGATTGATATGATTTTGTATATCAGGTTCGGTATCTAATAGCATTTGTTCAGAATCAATGTATTGGTAATACAGGGTGACAGTGACCAACAGACTTGGCTACAACACTTGCCCCGTTTTCTGTCTCATGAAACTAATCACCCGTTCTCAGTTTTCTACCTTTCGGTAGCCCTATGTAACAGATTACATATCTGGGATCCTGATCCGGTATCAAATACCCAGGATGCAGAGGATACTGAGAAACAGTTCTTTGTAATGAACACACCCGAAGGAGATGCATCATATGCACTTTCTTCGTTTGGGCGGCATAGGAATTCTGGTATTTCCCTATTTCCTGCTCTGTCTTATAACAATTATAAGTTGGAGCGGGACCAACGTTCCCCAGCTCAGTATAACAAGCGGGTTCGGTCAAATATCTGTATTATTATCTTGATTAAGGCGTGATATGGTCGCTACCTGGAGAGAGAGAGAAGAAAACACTCTGCGTGCGCTCTTGCAAGATCAGATTGGTTATTATTTTATCTAATCAGGATGGCTCCCACTGTTTTTATCAAATCTTCCTTCAAACCCTAAAAGGAAAGACTAGCCGGGATTAATTACACTCTACAAGTTCGCCAATCTTTCAGCCAGGACAGTGTCGGTACTTTGAGGGAGGTTCCCCGTGCTTTCGCACGGACCTAATTACAGTAAATCTCGTTTTCCTAGAGGCGTAACCCCGTTGACACCTTTCTAGACACCTACTTGATCGGCTAATTGTAAAGTGCAAAACTCTCCCAGGAGTAACAATTACTCGCAGTGGGTATCGGGATCCAACTATCACATAGAAGGTATGCAATCTCATTGCAAATTTCAACACTTGAAACTCCTGATAAAGATTTTTACCCCTAGCACTTATGACCTTAACTATGGTCAACAAATCATAAGCACTAGTCAAGTTCTACCCGTCATTTCGTGATTAATTAGACCCACCCACATGACCCTTAACTAAGGTCAACAAAGTCACGCGACTGTCCTAACTAATCGCATCATATGCGATGTAGGAAGACATCACTTAGCTACCGTACATTGTGCCTTGACTATGGTCAACAAACACAGCACGAATACTAAGTACTCTACTTCCTAAAATGACGGAGGGTTGCGAATGATTTTTATGAAAACCTTTAACGCTTTGAACTTGATCTCGTTGCGGAATCAAATGGTTTTTAAATGGAACGTTTTTGAGGCTTTTCTAGTTTTGCTAAAGGGGTCACTCCCGGTGAAGGGATCGTCGGCCCTTTCCTCGTCGAATGAGGTGCGGGATATATCATATATATATCACTGTGCAAAGCAGAAACTATAGAAGCAATCAAAAGACAAACCGAGTGTGTAGCATCTGCCAGTTATTGCTAAAGGAGTCACTCCCGGTGAAGGGATCTCGGTCCTTTCCTCATCGAATAAGATGCAGGATGTTCTATAAGGAACACCGCGATGCAAAGCAAGAACTGTAGCTACCTGTTTTATTTTTGAAATTCGATTCCACAACATCAATTAGGTTTATTTTCTTTCATTAATCTCATTAATGAATATCCCATCATTTAAGTCCACTTAAACATCACAGATAAATATAACGTACGCTTATGCCATCCGCATTCGCCTCGATGTCCCGTCTGCACCGTTAGGTTAGGTAACTAACGCCAGATCGAGGCAGGGCTAGCGCGGGTGTAAAACATAAACAACGTCTATATAATATATCATATATCATATATACTATATCTATCTGAACAAATCACATGATCACATCACAGATAACGCAGCAGAAAATATCATATGAAATATTGGATATACTAGGACGTCCGTGTTTTCAATACGAGCCAGTATAAAACACGGATTCCACAGTCGTGATGAATAACCAATCCCACACCCCTAGACCCCTACGAGAGCGGCAAGCAACCCTACCAATTCCACGGTTAGGAGACCCGAACTCGACTCCTCGAGATGGCCTCCCACTGGACCCCAGAACCCGATTACTTGTGCTCCCCTCCTTGGGTCTATCCTAATGCGGAAAAGTAAATAATATACAAATGGTGACATCATCCGCAACCTGGAAGTGCCCTAATAAAAGAATATTACATACAAGTTTTTACATGAATGAAAATGAAAAACACTCATCTCACATAAAAACCCCCGGCTATTCAAACACGACGATCCAATATAATATATCCAGCAACACATAACATCACATGTCATCAACGTAAGTAAACATGCGTATCCCAATTGTCGTTGACATATAGCAACGAAACCGGCGATATCACATATTACACTTACGGTCACAGAAAAGAAAGTGTAAAACTACAACAGTTGGAATCCGCAAACTCTTTAGACATCGCATGCCTAATCAAATGAAATACTTAGACATCGCATGCCTAACAATTATAAACCCCGCATTTTAGTCTTATTATCGAAAACTCTTTTCAACATCAAGTCGGGCAATTCAACAAGATTCCCGACATCCTGATCGAATGCTCGTCGCAAACTTTAGTAGGCGGCTGCACCCCCGACGCCGTCGACGAAATGCACCATGGCGGAACACCGCTGCCGCGAGCACCCGAACGGATGCTTTCGGCGACGGGGTTCTCCTACAGTCACTTGGTCGGGGCTATGGGGTGAGACTGTCTATTAAGTTTACCCGGCGAGTATCCGCGTACGCTACGTGATTGCGACGGACTTTTGATCACATCAAAATTCCGTGGCAACCGATCAAGTGAGACTAAATTGCTATGTTTATAACATTCATTCAGTTATCTCATAACTACTTGTGAATTCCAAATGTTGTATCACATTCCGGATAAATAGAAAATGTTAAACTTTCCGATCGAACAATCGAACACCCAGGTTTTCCCGAAACAGCTCAACACATGAAATAAGTTTAAAAACATTCATTTCGTGCCTCAGTACCAACGGTCCAGCCGTAGAAGGGTCAAGCCAACGCCTCACATGTGGCACGCCGTACTGCCCCAAACGCTAGGGTTCAAAGGGCAGTTCAAGACGGTCACATAATCGAGTTAAGGTTTGTTGTCTTCTAGAGAGACCATCGCGTTACTTGCACTACTTAGAACGTCATTAAACTACGGAAAAGTCCAACAATTGGAAATTTCCCGGCAGGGGAAAAAGTGGGTATTTATATCTGGTCGAACTTTTAACATATTCTAAAATTACCCGGAAAAAACACAGACAAAATTAGACAGTCCGATCGAATCTCCGAACTCCCAATACAACCCAGAAAATTCAACTCTTGAGTTCAGATTAAAAATTCCCAGGAAAACCAGCACTACAAAATAGGAATTACGGTGTAAAATTAAATGAAAGAGGAGACAAAATGGCCGCGGAACCGCCGCATTATCCATGCTAATGCCGCGGTTCCGTCGCGCTTTGATGGAATCAGGGGTACGGGCTTCACAGTAATTCTTATAAACTCCTGCTGATTTTTCTGCATATTTTTAATTCTCAAAAATCCCCGATTTCAAAAAATGTACAGAGAGCAATTTTGCATTAGGGTTTCGGTTCGATCGGACTTCTAACTCCGTCTACGCATCGCCTAAGGCTCTAGCTAGGCTCTGATACCACTGTAGGGTTCCTAGGCACACTAATGAGGTCTTACAAGTGATCAAACATGGCCAATTCTAATTTTTTATGTGCCTACAAACCCTAATACGGATCGTTAACTAGATGATAAGGTGATGCAAGCAAGTAAACGACTTTATTGCTAAAGGAAAGCGACTACAACCTTTGTAGATCCGGTCCTCTACTTCCTTGGCTCCGTGATGACGTCCCTCCGCTGTACCAATCGGAATCCGGACTCTGGCGATGGTTTCGTCGGAGAAATGATCGGGCTAGGTCGTCGACTTCGATGCCGAAGATGATCTACGTCGAGGCAACTCAAGATCAAGCTCCAACTTCACAAAGTCATGAAACTTGAGAAGAAAACACCCTATACTACTTGGCAAGTGGTAGAGGATGAAGAAATAGGAAGTGGGTTCACTTTAGAATTGGATTTCTCACTCTTTTTCTCATTTCACCATTGATGGTAGCAAGCTTTTCTTCATCTTGAAGAAGGAGAAGAAGAAGAAAAGAATATGATAAGTATATTTCAAAAAGAAAATAAAATGATACTTATCATATATTCAACCATGGTTTAGTGTAGAGAATAAACTAGGGTTAGGTGAATGGTTAGGGTTAAGGCAAAAGACAAAATGGTAGACTTATTCAAAGCTTCATGAAGCTTCAACAACAAAACAAACTAAGCCACCATTTCATTTTTGCCCAAAAATGAATTAATGAATAAATAAATAAATGAATAAGTAAATAAACAAAACCCTAACCATTCACTTAAACATGGTTTAAACTAAACATACACCCAAACTTGCATGTATCATCAAACATGATACAAACAAGTGCACAAAAAATATATCACATATACAATGTGCACATCAAGTGAGAAAATCCATTTAAAGTGAACAAATATTAGTTAATGCAAAGTAATATATCAAATATATAATTATACATTAAATCATTAAATCAACACTTGATTTAACGATCCGGTCATATCGCATATGACCGACTAATATCCAATGTATCGGCTTATCGAATCAATCCTCGATTCGATAACTAGGTTATATCGCATACAACCAATCGATACATTCATCGCGAGAATAGAATACGGTATCACATACACGCATTATTCTCGGTCCCGCACATATCTCATATGCGCTCCTATTTCGTTTCGCTTGAGCCAGGAAACCTCTGTGTAGGACTCTAAAGACTCGTCAATACACCGGCAGCAGGTGATGATCATATCAAACACCCACAAGCCGCAAGCGGTCTGCTAAACGTAACGGCCACCCGGGTATTGAGCGATCAGAAGATCGACGAGCAAGCCCGCTCACACTCCTGTGAATCCAACCAGTAACACTTACCGTACAGTCCGGTCTGTTCATCTGATATGTCGCATATCTCGCCTAGGGGTGGTAAACGTCAGACCCCAGTAGCTTGATAAGTCATGCTGATATAAGGTCCATAACATAGCATGAAACTACTGATAACACTTACCAGTAGATCACTGTAGGGTTCCTAGGCACACTATAGAGGTCTCACAAGGCATCAACCCTGCCATTTTCAAATTTTACGGGTGCCGAGAAACCCTAATACGGATCGTTGACTAGAAGTTTAGGCGATATATGAATCTAGTTAACAACTTAACTAAAGATAAGAAGCTACAACCTTTGTAGATCCGGATATCCACTTCCTTGGCTCCACGTAGGCGTCCTCTCGCTGTCCATCTCGAATCTCGGACTCAATCGTCGGCTTGATCGGAGAAATGGGCGGACTAGGTCGTCGGCTTCGTGCCGAAGATGATCTACGTCGAGGCATCACAAGTTCAAGCTCCGACTTCACAAATTTGTGAAACTTGTGAAGAAAACACCCAAAACAACTTAGCAAGAGGTAGAGGGTGAAGAAATAGGAGGTGGGTTCACTTTAGAATTGGATTTCTCACTTTAGATCTCAAGTTGCCATTGATGGCATCAAGCTTTCTATCTTGAAGAAGAAGATCAAGAAGAAGAAAAAAAAAATGATAAGTGTTGTTAAAAGAATAATAAAAATGAATACTTATCATCTTCTAACCTTGGTTAAGTGTAGAGAATAGACCATGGTCAAGTGAGAATGGTTAGGGTTAAGGATGATGACAAAATGGTCACTTTAGTCAAAGCTTCATGAAGCTTCATCAAGCTTCATGAAAGAAACCATTTTGTTGTCTTTTATTTATTTATCCAAAAAGAATAGATAAATAAATAAGTAAATAAATCAAAACCCTAACTATTATCATAACCATGGTTTAAGTCTTAACACAAAACCAATTTACATACATCATCATACATGACGCATTGTAGTGCACAAAAGTATATCACATATACAACTTGTGAACTACAAGTGAGAAAATCCTATTAAAGTGAACCAATACTAGTTAATGCAAAGTAATATATCAAATATATAATTATACATTAAATCATTAAATCAACACTTGATTCAATGATCCGGTCATGTCGCACATAACCGACTAGTATCCAATGTATCGACTTATCGAATCAATCTACGATTCGATAACTAGGTTATATCGCATATAACCAATCGAAACATTCATCGCGAGAATGAAATACGGTATCACATACACGCATCATTCTCGGTCCTGCACATATCTCATATGCACTCCTATTTCGTTTCGCTTGAGCCAGGAAACCTCTGTGTAGGACTCTAAAGACTCGTCAATACGCCGGTAGCAGATGATGATCATATCAAGCACCCACAAGCCGCAAGCGGTCTGCTAAACGTAACGGCCATCCGGGCATTGAGCGATCAGAAGATCGACGAGCTAGCCCGCTCACACTCCTGTGAATCCAACCAGTAATACTTACCGTACAGTCCGGTCTGTTTCTCTGATATGTCGCATATCAAGTCTAGGGGTGGTATACGTCAGACCCCAATAACCGATAAGTCGTGCCGATGTGAGGCTCATAACGGGTCGAGAAACTACTGGTAACACTTACCAGCAAATCTCTGATCAGCCCTGGCCAGGGACTTCCCTGTTACGGCCAATCGAGCACAGCGCAACATCAACCCCCAATACCGGGAGAGACGAAACCCCTCCTATCGCTCATTGCCTCCATATGACTCGGGACTGTACCCAAAGACCACCGTTTTGCACGCCCTCATGGACGTGGTAAGGTGGAGATCAAAGCACAGTGGGAATCACACAAGACTCTATGACGATCTCGGGTCTACAGACTAACCTGTACAAGTGTCACCTGAGAACTGCCATCTGACGTGAGGTATAATACCATCTGGGAGTTCTCGGCGAGTCCGTCCAGTGTACCCAGTCTCTACTGAGCACCCGTACACCATCTCTGATGTCAAACACCAATGGATATGGGATCATCCATCGCCCATCTCATGGGTCGAGAAGCGTATACGCTAGTCTACACTGGTATATCGATGCCCCGTCTCGATACATCCACAACTAGGGACCTTGAAGGATGTACCTATGGACTACCATGTCCCCACTAGTATGATCTGCATCATAGTCCAGGTAGTCAAGTACACATCCTAAGGGCTTTACCAACATGTAACTATAAGACAGTATAAAGAGACAAGTGTACATGTTAAGATAAAGAGTAACCAGATAGCATACTATCATATCGAGCAAGAAAGTCATCTCTATATATGTCCAAGCATCCAATATAATATACATCATCTGTACAATACTGGCCTCTAGGGCATACATACAACTAACAATCTCCCACTTGCACTAGGGCCAGCTGCTGTAGTATCGCATACCGAGCATCCCGAAGAGTCTCTCAAACTGTATCTGGGGAATGGCCTTCGTGAGTGGATCCGCCGTGTTGTTCTTCATGTCAACCCTCCTGACCTCGATCTCCCGGCGATCAACTATCTCCCGGATCAGGTGATACCGCCTCAGAATATGCCTGGATCGCTGATGGGACCTGGGTTCCTTGGCCAAAGCCACCGCTCCATTGTTATCGCAATACAAAGGTATTGGATGCTCAATGGATGGAACCACTCCAAGTTCAGTAATGAACTTCTTGATCCAGACAGCCTCTTTAGCAGTATCGTTGGCAGCGATGTATTCAGCCTCCATCGTCGAGTCTGCCACGGTTTCCTGCTTGGAACTCTTCTAGCTAACCGCCCCTCCGTAAAGGGTAAAGACAAATCCCGACTGCGACTTAGAGTCGTCCTTATCACTCTGGAAGCTCGAATCGGTAAAGGACTCCATTTGGAGTTCTCCGTTACCATACACCAAGAGCATCTCTTTAGTCCTTCGTAAGTACTTGAGAATGCTCTTCACAGCTGTCCAGTGACTCTCTCCAGGATCAGCTTGATACCTGCTCACTATACTTAGTGAGTATGCTACATCGGGTCTGGTACATAGCATCGAATACATGATAGAGCCTACAGCCGAAGCATAGGGTATCCCTTGCATGCGAGCTCTCTCCAAATCAGTCTTGGGAGACATCTCTTTGGAGAGAGTGACTCCAGAGATCGTGGGCAAGTTCCCACGCTTGGATTCTTCCATACTAAACCTTTTTAGTATGGTGTCAATGTACCTGGATTGGGACAATCCCAATATCCGTTTGGATCTATCTCTATAGATCCTAATTCCCAATATGCAGGAGGCATCACCAAGATCTTTCATTGAGAATCTTTGTGATAAGAAGAGCTTGACCGATTGCAGCATAGGAATATCATTTCCTATCAAGAGTATGTCGTCCACGTACAATACGAGGAAGACAACCTTACTCTCTGCTACCTTCTTGTAGATACAAGGTTCATCTGGGTTTTTGACGAAATCAAACTCTTTGATAACGACGTCAAAGCAGATGTTCCAACTCCGCGATGCTTGCTTTAATCCATAAATGGATTTAAGCAGCTTGCACACCTTCCCGCTGCTCCCACTGTCTACGAAGCCCTCTGGCTGAGTCATGTACACGCACTCTTCTAAATCACCATTTAGAAAGGCGGTCTTAACATCCATTTGCCAGATTTCGTAATCATGATATGCAGCGATGGCAAGCATGATCCGGATGGATTTAAGCATAGCCACTGGAGAAAAGGTTTCGTCATAGTCCACACCTGGTCTTTGATGAAAACCCTTTGCAACAAGTCTAGCTTTGAAAGTCTCCACTTTCCCATCTACACCAAATTTTTTCTTGAAGATCCACTTGCTCCCGATGGGTTTTACCCCTTCAGGAGCAACTTCCAAAGTCCATACTTTGTTGGTGTACATGGATTCCATCTCGGACCGCATAGCATCCAGCCATTTCCCTGAGTCCCTACTCGTGATGGCCTGCTCGAAGCTAGTTGGGTCATCATCCTCCATGATGCAATCCTCGCTTCCACCGTCAATGAGAAAACCGTAGTATCACTCAGGTGGACGAGAAACCCTGCTATATCGGCGGAGAGGCTGGGGTTCGTCGGATACTACTGAATCCTCTGGTTCTACTAAATCTTCAGTTATAGTTTGTGTTGCTGGAACCTCTTCCAGTTCTACCTCAATGCCACTAATCTGTTTCATAAGAAAACCTTTTTCTAAGAAAGTGGCATGTCGAGAAACAAACACCTTTTGTTCCTCGGGGTGGTAGAAGATATACCCTTGTGAATTTTTGGGATATCCTACAAACTTACATAAGACTGATCTTGCCTCGAGTTTGTCCGGATTTTGTCTTTTGACATAGGATGGACAACCCCATATCTTAACATACTTAAGAGATGGTCTCTTCCCTTTCCATATCTCATATGGAGTGGTAGGCACTGATTTGGTAGGAACCATATTCAATAGGTGTATGGCTGTCTCAAGCGCATACCCCCTGAAGGAAATAGGTAACTCAGCTGTACTCATCATTGAACGCACCATATCTAATAGGGTGCGATTCCTTCGTTCCGATACACCGTTGTGCTGTGGTGTATAAGGTGGAGTAAGCTGAGAGAGAATCCCATTCTCTTTTAGATAATCTTGGAACTCATTGCTCAAGTATTCTCCTCCTCGATCAGATCGAAGGATCTTAATACTTTTGCCCGTTTGGTTCTCTACTTCTTGCTTATATTCTCTGAATTTCTCAAAAGCTTCAGACTTGTGTTTCAATAGGAACACATGCCCGTATCTAGAGAGATCGTCAGTGAATGTAATGAAGTAGGAAGAACCGTTCCTGGAATGGGTAGACATGGGACCGCATACATCACTATGTACCAGTCCTAAGAGTTCAGTAACTCTTTCTCCGTGTCCATTAAACGGAGCTTTGGTCATTTTTCCTTTGAGACATGAATGGCAAGTATCATAAGATGATAATTCGAACGGATTCAAATAACCATCCTTATGTAACTTAGCCAGTCGTGTCGCATTGATATGATCAAGTCTACAATGCCACAAGTAGGATTCGTTCATTTCTGAACTTTTCCTCTTGTGTGTGTTTTGTATATTGAGGACTGTATTTTGATTTAGAATGAATATGCCATTATGTAACGAGCCTGATGCAATCAACTTTTGATCTAGGAATATGTTCATAACATTATCCTGTACTACAAAATTATATCCTTCTTTACTCAATAAAGAAACTGATATAATGTTGCACATCATGTTCGGTATATAATAGCACTCATTCAGAATCATTGTATCACCACCTGGTAATACTAGGTGATATTCGCCAACTGCTTTGGCTGCAACATTTGCACCGTTCCCTACTTGAACGGAATGATCACCTTTACCCAGTTCTCTACCTTTCCGTAGCCCATGTAACTGCTTACATATGTGGGATCCTGATCCGGTATCTAATACCCAGGACGTAGGGTGAACTGAAAAACAGTTCTCAATAACTAACACACCCGAAGAAGATGCATCAACATGCATGTTCTTTTGGGCGGCTTGAGAATCTAGATATTCTCCTATTTCCTGTTCATTCTTATAACACTTATAAGATAGAACGGGTTCAACGTTCCCCTGCACAGTATAACATGCGGGTTCGGTCAATACATCCATATTATTATCTTGATTAAGGCATGAAATGGTCGCTACCTGGAGAGAGAGAGAAGAAAACACTTTAGCGTATGCTCTTGCAAGATCAGATTGGTTATTATCTTATCTAATCAGGATGGCTCCCACTGGTTTTTATCAAATCTTCCTTCAAACCCTAAAAGGAAAGACTAGCCGGGATTAATTACACCCTACAACTTCGTCGATCTTTCAGCCAGGCCAGTGTCGGTACTTTGAGGGAGGTCCCCCGTGCTTTCGCACGAACCTAATTAATGTAAACCTTGTTTTCCCAGAGGCGTAACCCCGTTGACACCTTTCTAGACACCTACTTGATCGGCTAATTGTAGTGTGCAAAACTCTCCCAGGAGTAACTCTTACTCGCAGTGGGTATCGGGATCCAACTATCTCATAGAAGGTATGCAATCTCATTGCAAATTTCAACACTTGAAATTCCCGATAATATTTTACCCCTAGTGTTCTATGACCTTGACGAATTCCAAACAACCCATAGTCCACTAGTCAAGTTCAACCCGTACATTTCTTGATTGAATTAAACCCACCCGCACGACCCTTGATGAATGCCAAACAACGCAGTACGAATACCCTAATCCAATCTGCATCATATGCGTAAGCAGATAAATACTAGTTAACTACCGTACACTACGCCTTGACGAATGCCAAACTACCGTAGCATGAATACTAAGTAGTACTTATCTGAAATGACGGAGGGCTACGACAGGTTTTTCTGAAAACCTATTGCGTAATGAACTTGATATCGTTGTAGAATCAAATGAAGTTTTGAAATGGAGTGATTTCGAGGCTTTTCTAGTTTTGCTAAAGGGGTCACTCCCGGTGAAGGGATCGTCGGCCTTTTCCTCGTCGAATGAGGTGCGGGATATATCATATATATCACTGTGCAAAGCAGAAAATATAGAAGCAATCAAAAACAAACCGAGTGTGTAGCATCTGCCAGTTATTGCTAAAGGAGTCACTCCCGGTGAAGGGATCTCGGTCCTTTCCTCATCAAATAAGGTGCAGGGTATATCATATATACCGCTATGCAAAGCAAGAACTGTAGCTACCTGTTTTGTTTAAAATTTGATTCTACAACATCTTTTGTTTCTTTTGTTTCATTAATCACATTAATGAAGTCCCATCATTTAAATACCTAAACATCATAGATAAATACGACGTACACTTATGCCATCCGCATTCGCCTCGATGTCCCCTCGTGCACCGTTAGGTTAGGTAACTAACGACAGAGCAGGGCAGGGCTAGTGCGGGTGCAAAACATAAGTAACGTCTATATAATATATCATATATACTATATACTGTATCTATCACAGAACATCACATGATCACATCACAGATATCGCAGCAGAAGAAACATATGAAACATTGGATATACTAGGACGTCCGTGTTTTCAATACGAGCCAGTATAAAACACGGATTCCACGGTCGTGATGAATAGCCAATCCCACACCCCTAGACCCCTACGAGAGCGGCAAGCAACCCTACCAATTTTAGGGTTAGGAGACCCGGACTCGACTCCTCGAGTTGGTCTCCCACTGGACCCCAGAACCCGGTTACTTGTGCTCCCCTCCTTGGGTCTATCCTAATGCGGAAAAGTAAATAATATACAAAGGGTGACAGCTTCCGCAACCTGGAAGTGCCCCAATAAAAGAATATTACATACAAGTTTTTACATGAATGAAAATGAAAAACACTCATCTCACATAAAAACCCCCGGCTATTCAAACACGACAATCCAATATAACATATCCAGCAACTCATAACATCACATGTCATCAACGTAAGTAAATATGCGCATCCCAATTGTCGTTGACATATAGCAACGAAACCGGCGATATCACATATTACACTTACGGTCACAGAAAAGAAAGTGTAAAACTACAACAGTTGGAATCCGCAACCTCTTTAGACATCATATGCCTAATCAAATGAAATACTTAGACATCACATGCCTAACAGTTATAAACCCCGCATTTTAGTCCCATTCTCGAAAACTCTTTTCAATATCAAATGAGACTAAACCGCTAGATTTATAACATTCATTCAGTTATCTCATAACTGTTTGTGAATTCCAATTATTGTATCCCATTCCGGATAAATAGAAAATATTAAACTTTCCGATCGAACATTCGAACACCCAAGTTTTCCCGAAACCGTTCAACACATGAAATAGGTTCAAAGACATTCACTTCATGCCTCAGTACCAACGGTCCAGCCGTAGAAGGGTCAAGCCAACGCCTCACATGTGGCACGCCGTACTGCCCCAAACCCGAAGGTTCAAAGGGCAGTTCAAGACGGTCACATAATCGAGTTAAGGTTTGTTGTCTTCTAGAGGTACCATCGCGTTACTTGCATTACTCAGAATGTCATTAAACTACGGAAAAGTCCAACAATTGGAAATTTCCGGGCAGGGGAAAGATTGGGTATTTACATCCGGTCGAACCTTTTAACATATTCTAAAATTATCCGGAAAAAACACATAGACCAAGTTTGATAATCCGATCGAATCTACGATTCCCAAAGCAACCCCAGAATACTCAACTCTTGAGTCAATTTAAAAATTCCCAGAAAACTCAGCATAATTAAATAGGAGTTACTGTGCAAACGAGGAGGGCTGACGTCATCATCAGGCCGCGGAACCGCCGCATAAGCCATGCTTATGCCGCGGTTTCGCCGCACTCTATACTGTTCATATGAAAAAATTTGCACCGTAATTCTTATAATTCCCTGCTGAATTTTTTAAGCATTTTTAATCCGGAAAAATCCCAGTTTTTGGAAAAAGTCCAGAGAGCATGAAAAAGATTGGGTTTCGGGTTCGATCGGGTTTCAAACATCGTCTAAGCATCGCCTAAGGCTCTAGCTAGGCTCTGATACCACTGTAGGGTTCCTAGGCACACTATAGAGGTCTCACAAGGCATCAACCATGCTATTTTCAAATTTTACGGGTGCCGAGAAACCCTAATACGAATCGTTGACTAGAAGTTTAGGCGATATATGAATCTAGTTAACAACTTAACTAAAGATAAGAAGCTACAACCTTTGTAGATCCAGATATCCACTTCCTTGGCTCCATGTAGGCGTCCTCTCGCTGTCCATCTTGAATCTCGGACTCAATCGTCGGCTTGATCGGAGAAATGGGCGGACTAGGTCGTCGGCTTCGTGCCGAAGATGATCTACGTCGAGGCATCACAAGTTCAAGCTCCGACTTCACAAATTTGTGAAACTTGTGAAGAAAACACCCAAAACAACTTGGCAAGAGGTAGAGGGTGAAGAAATAGGAGGTGGGTTCACTTTAGAATTGGATTTCTCACTTTAGATCTCAAGTTGCCATTAATGGCATCAAGCTTTCTATCTTGAAGAAGAAGATCAAGAAGAAGAAAAAAAATGATAAGTGTTGTTAAAAGAATAATAAAAATGAATACTTATCATCTTCTAACCTTGGTTAAGTGTAGAGAATAGACCATGGTCAAGTGAGAATGGTTAGGGTTAAGGATGATGACAAAATGGTCACTTTAGTCAAAGCTTCATGAAGCTTCATCAAGCTTCATGAAAGAAACCATTTTGTTATCTTTTATTTATTTATCCAAAAAGAATAGATAAATAAATAAGTAAATAAATCAAAACCCTAACTATTATCATAACCATGGTTTAAGTCTTAACACAAAACCAATTTACATGCATCATCAAACATGACGCATTGTAGTGCACAAAAGTATATCACATATACAACTTGTGAACTACAAGTGAGAAAATCCTATTAAAGTGAACCAATACTAGTTAATGCAAAGTAATATATCAAATATATAATTATACATTAAATCATTAAATCAACACTTGATTCAATGATCCGGTCATGTCGCACATAACCGACTAGTATCCAATGTATCGACTTATCGAATCAATCTACGATTCGATAACTAGGTTATATCGCATATAACCAATCGAAACATTCATCGCGAGAATGAAATACGGTATCACATACACGCATCATTCTCGGTCCTGCACATATCTCATATGCACTCCTATTTCGTTTCGCTTGAGCCAGGAAACCTCTGTGTAGGACTCTAAAGACTCGTCAATACGCCGGTAGCAGATGATGATCATATTAAGCACCCACAAGCCGCAAGCGGTCTGCTAAACGTAACGGCCATCCGGGCATTGAGCGATCAGAAGATCGACGAGCTAGCCCGCTCACACTCCTGTGAATCCAACCAGTAACACTTACCGTACAGTCCGGTCTGTTCGTCTGATATGTCGCATATCAAGTCTAGGGGTGGTATACGTCAGACCCCAATAACCGATAAGTCGTGCCGATGTGAGGCTCATAACGGGTCGAGAAACTACTGGTAACACTTACCGGCAAATCTCTGATCAGCCCTGGCCAGGGACTTCCCTGTTACGGCCAATCGAGCACAGCGCAACATCAACCCCCAATACCGGGAGAGACGAAACCCCTCCTATCGCTCATTGCCTCCATATGACTCGGGACTGTACCCAAAGACCACCGTTTTGCACGCCCTCATAGACGTGGTAAGGTGGAGATCAAAGCACAGTGGGAATCACACAAGACTCTATGACGATCTCGGGTCTACAGACTAACCTGTACAAGTGTCACCTGAGAACTGCCATCTGACGTGAGGTATAATACCATCTGGGAGTTCTCGGCGAGTCCGTCCAGTGTACCCAGTCTCTACTGAGCACCCGTACACCATCTCTGATGTCAAACACCAATGGATATGGGATCATCCATCGCCCATCTCATGGGTCGAGAAGCGTATACGCTAGTCTACACAGGTATATCGATGCCCCGTCTCGATACATCCACGACTAGGGACCTTGAAGGATGTACCTATGGACTACCATGTCCCCACTAGTATGATCTGCATCATAGTCCAGGTAGTCAAGTACACATCCTAAGGGCTTTACCAACATGTAACTATAAGACAGTATAAAGAGACAAGTGTACATGTTAAGATAAAGAGTAACCAGATAGCATACTATCATATCGAGCAAGAAAGTCATCTCTATATATGTCCAAGCATCCAATATAATATACATCATCTGTACAATACTGGCCTCTAGGGCATACATACAACTAACAATCACTGCAACCCTGGCCAGGGATTTCCAGTTATGGCCAGTCGTGCATAGCGCAACATCAACCCCCAATACCGGGAGAGACGAATCCCCTCCTATCGCTTATTGCCTCCATATGAATCGGGACTATACCCAAAAACCACCTGTTTGCACGACTCAGTAGAGCCGTGGTAGGGTGGAAATCAAAGCACAGTAGGAGACACATAAGACTCTATGGCGATCTCGGGTCAACAGACTAAGCTGTACCTGTGTCACCAGAGAACTGCCATCTGACGTGAGGTATAATACCATCTGGGAGTTCTCGGCGAGTCCGTTCAGTGTACCCAGTCTCCACTGAGCACTCGCATACCATCTCTGATGTCAAACACTTATGGATATGGGATCATCCATCGTCCATCACATGGGTCGAGAAGATATACTCTACTCTACTCTGGAATATCGATGCCCCGTCTCGATATTCCTACGACTAGGAACATTGAAGGATGTACTCATGGACTACCCAGGCCCCACTAGTATGATCTGCATCATAGTCCTGGAAGTCGAGTACACATCCTAAAAGCTTTATCAACATGTAACAGAGAGACAAAAAGTATACATGTTAAGATAAAGAGTAACCAGATAGCGTATTATCATGTCGAGCAAGAAAGTCCTACCTATATATGTCCCAGCATCCACTACAATATACATCCAATGTACAGTAATGGCCTCTAGGGCATACATATAACTAACATAAACACTAACAATCTCCCACTTGCACTAGGGCCATGTACTGGCATATCGCAGACCTATGATCTCGAATAGCCTCTCGAATTGCGTCTGAGGAATGGCCTTTGTGAATGGATCAACATTGTTATTCTCCGTATCTACTCTCTTTACCTCGATCTCCCGGCGATCTACGATCTCCCTGATCAGGTGATACCGCCTTAAGATGTGTCTGGACTTCTGATGGGACCTGGGTTCCTTCGCTAAAGCTATAGCGCCGTTGTTGTCGCAATACAGAGGTATTGGACCAACACTGGTAGGAACCACCTGAAGTTCTGTGAGGAACTTCTTCATCCAGACAGCTTCTTTTGCGGCATCGCAAGCAGCTATGTACTCCGCTTCCATCGTTGAGTCAGCAATGGTCTCCTGCTTGGAACTCTTCCAACAGACCGCCGACATAACTCGACATGGACTTAGAGTCATCCTTGTCACTCTGGAAGCTGGAGTCGGCAAAGGCCTCGATCTGGAGGTCTTTTCCGCCATACACCAAGAACATCTCCTTAGTCCTCCTCAGGTACTTGAGAACGTTCTTTACTGCTATCCAGTGCTTCTCCCCTGGATTTGCCTGATACCGGCTTACAACGCTTAATGTGTATGCTACATCTGGTCTGGTACATAATATTGCATACATTATAGAGCCTACCGCAGAAGCGTAGGGTATAATCGACATGCGATCCCTTTCCAAATCAGTCTTGGGAGACATCTCTTTGGAGAGGGTGATTCTGTGACAAGCCGGCAGGTTACCACGCTTAGAATCTTCCATACTGAATCTTTTCAATATGGTGTCTATGTACCTGGACTGCGAAAGTCCCAATATCCTATTTGATCTATCACGATAGATCTGGATCCCCAGAATGTAGGTGGCATCACCCAGGTCCTTCATAGAGAACTTCTGTGACAAGAATCTTTTGACCGACTGTAGCATAGGAATATCATTTCCTATTAGGAGAATGTCATCCACGTACAAGACGAGGAATACTACAGCTCTCCCTACAATCTTACTGTATATGCATGGTTCATCTGGATTTTTGATAAAGTCGAATTCTTTGACAGCATCATCAAAATAGATGTTCCAACTCCGCGATGTCTGCTTTAGTCCATAAATGGACTTAAGCAACTTGCACACTTTACCGCTGCTCCCACTCTGAATGAATCCCACTGGCTGATCCATATAGACGCACTCTTCCAAATTACCATTTAGAAAGGCCGTCTTTACGTCCATCTGCCATATCTCATAATCGTGGAAGGCAGCAATGGCAAGAAGGACCCGAATGGATTTGAGCATAGCCACTGGAGAAAAGGTTTCGTCATAGTCCAAACCAGGTCTTTGACGGAAACCCTTTGCAACAAGTCTTGCCTTATAAGTTTCAACCTGTCCATCTACACCAATCTTCTTTCTGAAGATCCATTTGCATCCTACGGGTTTTACTCCATCTGGAGCAATGTCCAAAGTCCATACTTTGTTAGTGTATATGGACTCCATTTCTGTCCGCATTGCATCCTACCATTTTACCGAGTCGCCGCTCTGAATGGCTTGCTGGAAGCTAGTAGGGTCATCATTATCAATGATGCAATCTTCTCGATCCCCGTCTATGAGAAAACCGTAGTATCTCTCGGGCGGATGAGACTGCCTACTACTTCTGCGGATAGGCGCTGGTATGTCCCTTTCTTCTGAAACCTCTGGTTCTACCATACTTTCAGTAACAGCTTGTGGTTCTGGAATTTCTTCCAGTTCTACTGCGCTCCCACTCTTCTGATTTTCTAAAAATTCAGCTTCTAAGAAGTGGGCATGACGAGAAACAAAAACCTTTTGTTCCTCTGCATAATAGAAACAATATCCCTTGGAGTTCTTTGGATATCCCACAAACTTACACTGTACTGAGCGTGCCTCGAGCTTGTCTGTATGCTGCTTTTTTACAAAAGCTGGACATCCCCATGTCTTCAGGTACTGAATATAGGGTTTCTTCCCACTCCACATCCGATATGGTGTGGTAGGCACAGTCTTGGTTGGAACCTTGTTCAAAAGATATGCAGCTCATTCTTGTGCATAACCCCAGAAAGATCGCGGTAACTCAGCCTTACTCATCATGGAACGAACCATATCCAATAGGGTTCGATTCCTCCTTTCCGATACACCGTTGTGTTGTGGTGTGTATGGAGGAGTAAGCTGAGAGAGAATTCCATTCTCTTTTAATTAACCCAGGAACTCGACACTTAAGTATTTACCACCTCGATTAGATCTCAGTGTATTGATACTTTTGCCTGTTTGGTTTTCCACTTCATTCTTGTATTTCTGGAATTTCTTAAAGGCCTCGGATTTATGCTTCATCAAGAAGATATGTCCATACCTAGAGAAATCATCTATAAAAGTAATGAAGTAGGAATAACCATCTCGCGCATGTGTAGACATTGGACCGCACACGTCACTGTGTACGAGTCCCAAGAGCTCGCTCGCTGTTACTCCGTGTCCAGTAAACGGAGTCTTTGTCATCTTTCCCATGAGACAAGATTCACAAGTAGCATAAGATTGATGTTCGAATGGATTCAAATATCCTTCTCTATGTAACTTAGTTAATCGTGTTTCATTGATGTGACCCAGTCTACAATCCATAAGAAAGCCTGATTTATTTATGAAGACTTTCTTTTAAGTGTGTACTGGACATTGAAAACCTGAGCTTGACTCAATACGTATATACCGTCATCTAATGTACCGGACCCAATCAGAACTTGATTTAGGTGGATGTGAACTACATCGCTTACGAATGTAAAATCATATCCCTCTCTCGAAAGTGAGGACACTGATATGATATTACAAGTCAAATAAGGTACATACAAACAGTTACGTAGAATCAATATCTGCCCACTTGTCAAACCTAGGCGATATTCTCCCATGGATTTAGCGTCCACGCTCATTCCGTTTGCAACTCTGAGAGACAAATCACCTACCCTTATAACTCTACGGTTTCTCAAAGCATGTAATGAATTACAGATATGAGATCCTGCTCCAGTATCTAGTACCCAGGAAGTAGAGTTAATTGACAAATAGTTCTCAATTACAAACACACTTGAGGCCGAAGCCACAACATGCTTCGTATCCTGGCTACAGGCTTCCAAAGCCCTGCAATCCTTCTGCCAATGCCTGTTCCCATAACAATAGGAACATCCCTCCTTATCTACACCAAGTCCCGAAACTTTTGCTCTTCCCTTTCCTCCTACTTTACCGACACCGTATATCGGCTTTGTAGAGGTCTTCTTCTTTTCACCTTTTGCTTTCGCCCTGGATGTAGAAGAAGAAGGTCCTCCATTAAGCAGAGCTTGTGTCTCCCTGGTTTCTTGCAGGGTGTAAGTAGAGGGTAGGGACTGTGGAAATAAGTCAGCATATGACCTGTTTCCCAACGTGGTCTCCAGGTCCTTGAGCTCATTAATATAGCTAGTCATCGTAAGGACGTCGTCCCTTACAGATGACCCGACAGCTACCTCGCTTGAATTAATTCGTTCGAGGTCTCATATCTTGCGATATGAGATTGCTCTCCATATAAATCTTTGTTATGGAGAAAGATGGAAACTGAGCCTATCTTCTCGTGCTGCTTCTGGTATACACCATCAACTGAAGCCAACACGAGGCACTTGGCTTTCGCATTATCCTTTTCCCTTGTCTGACGGATAACCATATCCGCGACGGTGGAAACTGGACCTGGGACAGCGGGATCTTGAGTAGTAATAGGGTGGTCCAGCTTGTCATAGGCAATGGACATCTGGACAGACCTTTGCCAGTCATATAAGTCAGATTCAGTCAACTTGTTATCTAGATGTAACCTAGTCATGGTCACAAGGTCGCTGTAATGAGAGAGAGAGAAGAAAACACTTTAGCATGATGCTCTTGCAAGTTTAGATTGGTTTTTAGTTTATCTAAACTGGATGGCTCCCACTGTTTCTCGAATCCTTCCTCAAACTATAAAAGAAGAATTAGTCAGGACTGATCTTATCGTACAATACTTGCTTAACCGTTCAGCCAGGCCGGTGTCGGTATTTCGAAGGAGGTTTTCCAACGCTTTCGCGAAATTCCTTAATTAAATAACCTATTTTCTCTGGGGGCGTAGCCCCGCTGACACCTTTCTCGACACCTACTTGGTTTATAGCATTGATCGTTAAGTGACGAATCTCCTGATAAGTAGCATATACTCATAGTAGGATCGGGATCCAAATATCATCGTGTGATAATGTTGAAGGAATCCTACCAACATTCATCAAATCCAAATGGTATGCAACACTAGCAAGTTTCAGTTTCTTTAGAAACTCCCGATGTGGATTTTTTCCCCATGTTCTTATGACCTTGACGAAGGCCAACAAATCATAAGTCATATGTCAAGTTCTACCCATCATTATCTTGTTAATTTGAACCCACCCATACATACCCTTGACGAAGGCCAACAAGGTAATACGACTGTCTCAAACCAACTCATCTATCTATGCAACAAATGAATACCCCAGCAGCTACCAAACACTATGCCTTGATGAAGGCCAATAAACATAGCTTGAATACTACTGGCCATCCATAAGAAATGACGGAGGGCTACGACTGGTTTTGGCGAAACCGTGAACGTAGTGAACTTGATATAATCGAAGGAACCTGATAGCTTTTTAAAAGGAGTGGTTAAAGCTCCGCAATTAAAAATTCTGCTCTTTTAAAATAACCGAGTGGTTTCTTTTAAATTTGTTCCAACGATTCAACTTTGGTTTGTTTTCTTTGCATTATAATAATGCGTCCCATCATTTATCCTATCATTGCAGAAAACAACGAAAATACCACGTCCTCTTATGCCATCCGCATTCGTCACTGGGCCTTGTCATTCACCCGTTAGGTTACTTAACTAACGACAGAGCGGGGGCTGGGCTAGCGCGGGTGCAAAACATAAGTGACGTCTAATAGCTATTATATATAGATATTGTACATTCGTCAGACGCAATATAGGCATTCCAGATCACAGATGAACATTATTGGATATACAAGCAATCCGCTTTTCCTTTGACCCTGCAACAAAAGACGGATTACACAGTTGTGATGAATAGCTATTACCCCACCCTAGACCCCTACGGGTACGGCAAACTACCCGCCAAGTACCCGAAGTGAAGCGGTCTCCCTCAACAACGTGAGTAGGCCACTAAACACTTCAAAGTACCCGGTAGTTTGTGCACCCCACCTTGGGTCTATCCTAGGAGCATAAAACAGTAAATGAAATAATACAACGGTGGCTACAACCTCAGCGCGGATGTGCCCCGCAAAAGAATATTACATCATATTACAATTTACATCGAATGAATGCATATAAAACCCATCTCAAACCCCGGCTAATCATCACAACGATCAATCAAGTTCATATACACAAAACATTACAGAAATGTGCAACCCCCTGCTAACCGACATACTAGCAATTAGGGGAGGTTTACGAACACATTAAACATTACAGATAAAAACCCGATTAGCAAATAACTTAGAATATCGATCGACAACCTTTTTCCGTGTCTACCCCAAATGCAAGCCAGCACAGAAGTAACCTGGGCAGAAACAGAATATACTGGAAAACAAAACACCACATAATAAGAATTGCAGTGAAAATCCGAGTCAACTCGGAGTTGACTCGGCGGCGGATCCGCGGCTAATAGCACTAATCGGTCGCGGATCAGCGGCCTTATTACCGAGTTAGCAGCTCGTATTTTCCCAGAATTCTTAAAATCCCCTGCTGTGAATTTTCGGGCCTATCAAATATTTTTTTCGACACATTTAAAATTGACAGAAACTTGAGGGGTCCGGGGTTATGTTTTCGCGTTTTTCCGACGATCGAAGTTCTAATTAGTTGCTAACAAGCTAGTAAAGGTTTAGTAGGCTCTGATACCACTGTAAGTCCATGTCACGCACCCCACGAGCTTGCGGGGAGGCGGAATATATGAAAAACAATTATCAAAGCTTCGTAACACGGACTTGAGCACACGGATCGTGTCTAAACCATTACTAGCAAACTACGAAAGGTTTAACTACTCGGATTCAAAGTTATACCTCACGTTACTTGTCCTTCGGGTATTCATCGCTGTCCTCCACTCCTCGTAGGCTCTATGGAACGTCGGCACCTCAATGGCCTCCTCGAGTCAAAGACGATCCACCCGAGTGCTACTACTCCAAGCTTGACCTCTAACTTGAGGTAACTAGGTTACTCAAAGTGCTAATCTAAGCAACCTAGGGGATATAGAGTAGGATTAGGGATTAATAAGTCTAGCTAACCCTTGATCTCAACACATGAGAGGTTAAGGTTAGGGTTTGAAGAGAGAGAGCTTGAGGAGAGAGAAGGTGAGAATGAGAATCCTTTTGGAATAATGATATCATTTGTGTATATATGAAACATCTCATATTATTAAACGAATAACAAATAATGATATATCATCATGTTTCATTAATACACATAGTGATTCATCTCATGAGTCATTTAAATCATAAATGAATCATTAACTCCATGGATGAATCACACCATGATTCATTAATCCAATAAATGCAAATGCCACCTTAGCTTCCAACTCATCATACTTCTAGAAGCTTCTCGAAAAATTACGAGAACGCCCCTCCTATCCGTGAAAACACGGAAAAACTTTAGACTGTATAAATCCAATAATCCGATACTAGAGTCTGGCTTAAACCAAAGCCCGCTAGTAAAAACTGTTCGAACATCGTACGTGCGTAAAAACACGTATGCGTCCAAACCTTGTCGTAAAACCATACGACTTCTATATCGTTTCGCCCGAAGCAGGGGAACTCTCTGTGTGGGACTCTAAAAACTCGATACTACGATGGCAGTGGGTTTAACCACAGAACGCAAGCGGCACTAGCTGTACGTCACGGTCCCCAGGTAGATGTCGATAAGAAGGCCGATGAGGAAACCCATCCGAACTCCTACTGAGCCTGAT
Organism: Agapanthus africanus; assembly: GCA_030015575.1. Taxonomy (NCBI): domain Eukaryota; kingdom Viridiplantae; phylum Streptophyta; class Magnoliopsida; order Asparagales; family Amaryllidaceae; genus Agapanthus; species Agapanthus africanus. The sequence goes on along the minus strand of CM057342.1, from coordinate 405,513,226 downwards.
GTGACAATCTCCGTACAGTCCGGTCTGTTCGTCTAAAACTATCGCATATCGGGCCTAGGGGGGCGGTAAACGTCACACCCCTAATAGCGGTATAAGTCATGTCGGAGTGCAGCCCATTACACCTTGAGAAACTACTGGAAGCCACCAGTAAATCTCGCTTTCCCTGGCCAGGGACTTTGCGTAATGGCTCTCCATACACAGCGCGATATCAACCCCCAATACCGGGAGAGACGAATCCTGTCTAACCGCCACTGCCTCTAAGTGCTTCGGGACTGCACCCAACTACTACCTGTTTGCATGACTCCTTTGAGCCGTGGTAGGGTAGTAATCTAAGTACAGTGGGAACACACGGGAGACGAAGTAGCAGTATCAAGTCGACGGACTAAGCTGTACTCATATCACCTGGGAACTGCTATCTGACGATGGGTATAAATCCAACCTGCAGTTCCCGGCGAGTCCTGTCCGGTGTACCCGTAACCTAACGAGCACCTGCATACTATCTCTAGTATGACGTACTGATGGCTGTGGGACATACCATCTCCCTATGCTGGGATAAGAAGCGTATACACCAGTCTACTCCAGAGTATCGATGCCCAGTCTCGATAATCCTACGACCAGGGACATGTATAGGATGTTGCTTATAGACTACCCAGCCTCCACTAGTGTGACTGCCATCACAACGCTGGTAATCAAGCAAAGATTCTAAGGGCTCTACTAATATATATAAGCGATACGTTACAAGAAACATATGCACATATTAAAGTAGACACAAACCAAGTAGTATACTACCATTTTTAGCAAGACTGTCAATATAACTGTGAATATCCCAAGCTTCCATTAAGTAATATACAAACTAGTATGATACAGTAATGGCCTCTAGGGCATAAACACTAACAATAATCCGGCTATATCACATATAACCGACTAATATCAAATGTATCAACTTATCGAATCAACACTTCATCCGATAACCCGGTTATATCACATATAATCGTCCGATATCACATATCACGAGAATAGAATACGGTATCGCATACTCGTATTAATCTCGGTCCCGCACATATCACATATGTGCTCCTATTTCGTTTCGCCTGAGCCAGGAAATCTCTGTGTAGGACTTTAAAGACTCGCCAATACGCTGGCAGTCGGTGGTGATCATATCAGTCACCCACAAACCGCAAGCAGTCTGCTAAACGTAACGGCCATTCGGGTATTGAGCGATCAGAAGATAAACAAGCATGCCTGCTCATACTCCTGCGAATCCAATAAGTAACACTACCGTACAGTCCGGTCTCTTCGTCTGATATGTCGCATATCACAATCTGGGGATGGTAAACGTCAGACCCCAATAACCTGATAAGTCATGCCGATTTGAGGCTCATAACGGTTCGAGAAACTACTGATAACACTTACCAGTAGATCTCAGCAACCCTGGCCAGGGATTTCCTGTTATGGACAATCAAGCTGTAGGAGATAGTGCCATCAGAGTCAATTATTGGATCACAGGCACGTGATTGCAATGATTGATGGAGGACCTATGCCGGTAGGACAGTCTTACTCAAGATGATAGTATGCTATCTGGTTTGTCTTTATCATCGTGTACTGCTTTAGGTGACCTTACAGGTCACTATTGCGCATTGATAGAGCCCTTAGGATTCTTTCTTGACGTCCAGCAGTATGATGGTGATCATATACGTGGGAGCTGGGGTCTATAAGCACATCCTTAAAAGGTCCCTAGTCGAGGGAGTTTCGAGACAGGGCATCGATACTCCAGAGTAGACTAGTGTATACAGTCGAGACCCCGACGAGGGGCGGTGGCCAGTCTCACAAGCCACTGGTGTCAGTTGGTTCACCTAAGATGTATACAGGTGCTCATTGAGTTATGAGTACACCGGACATGACTCGCCGGGAACATGCTAGTTGGTCTTATACCTGGCGTCAGATAGCAGTTCCCTGGTGACATGTGTACAAGTTAGTTCATCGACCTGAGATCGTCATTTGTCTCGTGTGAGTTCCTACTGTGCTTTGATTACTACCCTACCACGGCTCAAAGGAGTCGTGCAAACAGGTTTTAGTTGGGTACAGTCCCGAGCCACATGGAGGCAGTGAGCGGATCTGCAGGGGTTCGTCTCTCCCGGTATTGGGGGTGAGATCGCGCTGTGTCTAGGAGAGCCATTACACAAAGCCCTCGGCCGAGGCAGGAGATTTACTGGTAGGTATTCCAGTAGTATCTTAGGGTGTTCTGGGCTACACTCCGACACGACTTGTACCGCTTTTGGGGGTCTGACTTTTACCAACCCCCTAGGCCCGCCATGCGATGCTCATAGACGAACGGACCAGACTGTACGGATATTGTCACTGAAAGGCTCAGTAGGGTGTCAGCATGAGTTCACTCACAGACATCCCTTTTGGTCAATACCTGGTAGCCCGTTACGTATGGCTAATACCTCTGACGTGCTAGTGGTTAAATCCACAACCAAAGTATTGACGAGTCTTTAGAGTCCCCCACAGACCGTTTTCTCAAGTTTCGGGCGAAACGCTGTAGAGGCCGTATGGAGATATGGTAGGGTTCGATCTTATACGCGCGGTATTGCACGGATCGTGATCGGATGGATAATACTAGCGTGCTTTGGTTTAAGCCGGATCCTAGTATTGTACAGTGTAGATTTTGTCTCTTTGCATTTGTATTCGGTCGCAATACAAATGCTGGTATGTATATACAGTTGCGGGGTTTTCCTGTAATTTATTACGGGATCAGTTTTTTGAAGTTGCCAGTTTGTATTCCGTTCCGGCCAGTTTTCCTTTGTTCCTTCACGGCCGGATTTTTCTGATGGAGGGGCTAATTTTCAAATGTGCAAATTAGCATTTGTGGAGGGGGGTTTCTTGTAAATGGAGAGATTATGATAGCATCTTTCTTTTTTCTTCTTAATGGCTAGCATTTATTTTGATGGATTGAGATGTGAGTTGATTAGGAAATGGTGTGACTTTTATTCCTCATTATCATCACACATTTGCTTATGGTCACCTTGCCTTTTCCTACACTCACCTTCCTTGATTGCCTTTCCCTCTCTTTTTTGGCCGGCCACACTTTGTGAGGGTGAGGGGGGCAATTTCATTTTGATGAGGGAAATTTGTTGTTCTTATTTGGCTTGCTACATATATTCATCAACCTCTCTCCAAAGTTCATTCTCTCCTCCATCTAAAATGGCAACTTCAATCACCCCATAGAGGCAAACCTTTCTACACTATTCTGCAGCAAATCTTGGACACGTCGGCTCGCCAACTTCGTGCCCGAGTTGCCTCGGTCCAGAGGTGGGAGCCCGTAAAAGAACCCGGCGATGTGGTGCTCGTTCCGACGAGAAAATGAAGACCGGAGATTCCGCGAGGAGATCGGAGTGGAGGTGAAGACCGAAGGACACGGATCGCTTAGTATAGCCTTCTATCCCTTCTCTTGTTTGCTAGCATTAGGTTAATGGTTACGATCCGGGGTTTTAGGATGCGGTAGTGCCGGTTTTCAAGTCAAGAAAATTTTTCGTTTCCGCATTTTGGCTGAGGTAAGACGGCCGGGGCGCTACTGTAGTCCTACATGGTATCAGAGCCACGCCATTAAGCTTTACTAGCTTGCTCTAGCGAGTTTAGAATTTCGATCGAACTAAAATTCCAAAAACCGCATTTCAATTTGATTAGTTTTTGTCGAATTTTTCCAGTGCTCTAAAAATTATTTGGTACATTGTAAAATTACGAGCAGGGTTTTTTAAGCATTCTGTGAAAATTTGGTCGCGTGACATCACTGTTTCACCGCGGAACCGCGGCCAAACCCACGCATTGGCCGCGGTTCCGCCGCCACTTTAACTCTTCACAGCACCAAATTTTCACAGTGGGCTTCTGACTTGGAAATAGGGTTTTTGGTATATACTGTTTGGGCCCAGATTTTCTTTGAGTGCTACAGTTGTGCTTGGGGCCCACTTCGGTAAATTTAGTCGATCGAAAATTTTAAACATGTTAGTTCACAGTATTTATATTATATCTGCGACCGTGAATGTCACTTGATCGGTAAATCCTATCTAACTGCTATAGCCCTTTTAGACGGATTTGCAAACGTGACATTCACGTTGATGTTCTTTGTTGTACTGTGATGTTGCGGATTTGTCGTGGTGGATAGCTTGGATGCAATGTTAGTACAGTTTGGTTGTATATGTACATTTGATATTGCGGGGCGAGCGTCTGACATGTGGACTGCCGTTACTGCCTGTTTGTATATTATTCTTTTGGGGCACGACCGGGCCGAGGTCGATGTAACGTTTTGAAAATCGTTTCGGTGAAATTTCGGAAAATCGGTAAAATAAAGGGGTTTTCTGTAAAAAGTCAAAATGCAAATATCTTATTATAAAAATTAAATATACATATTCTAGTTATGTAATTGCTAGTATTTGGTGTTTATTGAGCCACTGGTGAAATTTCAAATTTTCTGAAAAAAATTATTTTATTATTATTTTAAGCCGTCACTAATACATTTAATTAGGGAAAATTACAAATTGGAATGAGTTGAAACAAATTTTGTGCATCATAAAACTTTAAATAAAATTTTATCATATGGTTTTTGAAATGAAAACGTTTGCCAAAACGGTTTAGAAATTATCGAAGAAAAATGCTTAAATAGTGAATTTAGTGTTAATGGATGTTTGGGGGTATAATACTTATCATTTTCCCTCATCCCACACACACACCCACACTCACCCACCCCCATTTCCACTGTGGCCGAACCCTTGCTGCACAATTCCCCACTTGAGAAAAGAAAAGTCCAAGCAAACAACAAGAGAAGAATGAATGAAGAAAAGAGTAAGTGTTGACTTTGGGGTATGAGTTTTGTTTGACTTTTGCCACAAACCCATTCTCTCTCTCTCTCCTCACTCATTCTCCCCCCAATCTGGCCGAGACCCCTCCTTGATCAGCCCCAAATTTTTCCACTTCCTTTCCAACACAAAAGTGCTCAAAAAATTCAAGAAAAAGTCAAATTAAAACCTCATAAATCCCAAATCCAACAATTACCCATTATTCTTTAACCAATCTAGTGTGGATCTTGGAGCATGGAAGCAAGTTTTGGAGGCTAAGATTTTTGCAAGATAGATCTACAAATTTTGAGGTATAATCTTGCTCCAAGTGTTATCTTGTTGATAATTGTTGTAATCAACTTAATTAGGTATCTAAATTAGTTTAATTTTCTATTTAGAAATTCAAGATTAGGGTTTTTAAATAAGGTTAGGGTTTTTATAAAATGTTTATAATGTCATGGTGTAGTTAGCATATTAAGACATAGAAAACTTAATCTTGTTGCATCTTGCTAATTGCTACTTTTAAATTTGTCCAAATTGCACAATTTTGTAAACTAGGTTTTAAAACTTAAGCTAAATTGTTAGATAAAAAAATTCTAATTATGTTGGTTTGCAAACTAGATTTTTGTAATTAATATAAAGAAGTGAGATTAAAATCTAGTAAGTGTTTATGTGGCCTAATTAAGCTATTTAGCGAATATTTTGACAACTCGTTTTGCTTAAACATCAAGATTTGTATTAAAACGGTTAACGACCGCTAACTAGAGTTTTGGGAAATAAAACGATTTGTGTACTTTTATGGTTTTGACGAATTAAAAACCTATTCCTTATATAATTAGTGAGTTTTGAAACCATGATTGGCGTGTTTGAGTTTTTCACGATCACTCGGCGTTTGTACGCCGATGTGGAGGGTTTTGGGTTGATTTGTGAAAGCAAACCATAGGTTTTGACCTATGTGGGATTCGTGAGTAGTTTTGGTCATGAGTCGGATTTTAATGCGATACGGTGCGTTATGATATGTAGGTACCCCATGTGGACTTCGAGACGACAAGCAAGCGCATGGCGACGTCGGCACCGGCGAGCGAGGACCAGGTGAGTAGATTTATATCTACGGGGAGAAGTCGGGTGGATGGCGTATAGCACCCCCGCAGTCCGTGGTGGTGTATACGGATGCGTATGCACACCAACAATTATTATTATATGTTATTTGGGTTTAATAACGATGTTTAGGATGGATATTGGTGTGTTGGATTGTTTTAATGTTGCGAACCCTAGGGTAGTGTTGCACTACACATACACACATACATACTTGCATACATTCCTATTTATATGTGCTTATGGGATTCTTTATAGTTATGTGTTCACATGGGTATGGGACTATGTGTTCACATACGGATTTGAGGATGATACTTGGGGTTGAGCTGAGTCGATGAGATTTGTTTTGTGGTTGTGATATCGGTGATATGGCAGGATTCGTACTTGAGGTACGTCCTGGTGCTATAGCGGATCTTGGGACGGCGATACGGGTGAATAGTGTTATGAATAAAATGGTCGACATGTGATCGTGATATGAGGCATGATATGCTAGGATTTTGATATTAGGCCGTATCGGGCGATGTATACCCCTTGATGATGATGTGTGCTGACGATAACGGTTTGTACGAGATTGTAGTCAGATCATGAGTATATTGAGGATATTAGTATTGTACTAGACATAGGTCAGTACCCTAGACTATGATCTTGGATAAAGAGGATACTAGAGGAATAGTGTGATGAATATGATATTGACCCGTACCCAGATTTGGGGATGCCGTACGACGGATTTACATACGAGCTATATTTTGATGATTGATCCGCACTTTTGACTTGGGATGTCTGATTATAGATATGGTATCGGATATGATATTATTGAGGCGGGATCACCGACTAATATATATACAGGTATATATATATATACCGACTCAGATGTTAGGCGGTTTCCTTACCTGTAGTCCAGCTTGTTAGCTTAGCCCTTTAGTTTAGTTTAGTTGTTAGATTAGATTCGACTCCTACCTATTTCAAAAGCTTACGAATCGTGGGTATTTCAAAAGACAGGTCAAGGGATTCTACGGATATTTTAAAAGAAGTATCTTTTCCTAAAAACACCGTAACCCTTATTTTCAAAACACCGCGATTCGTGTTATTTCAAAAGGCACTATTGTAGGACTTATATTAGGATAATGCAGATTAGTTATAGTTGCGTCTAGTATTTAGCTCCCGCTTATTTTTTACTGTTCGCTCCGCATCGCATACTTATATTATTATTTCTTATTGCATTATTAATATCATGCTGTTAGGACACCAGCACCATTACCGATGACGCGTATGTACCACGTACACTTACTTGCCGGCTCACACACATCTTCATCGGTAATTGACATGTCACGCACACTTTAGAAAATACTATTTCATTTGACATAGGTTGTTAGCTAATAGTTTAGACATGATATTAGTGTACTTGCCTTATATGCTAGTTAGACATTGTAGTTATTGCTTACTACTTCATGCATGTTATTATTCACTGTTGTGTCGCATTCATGGATTCTCATGCCTATATTCACTGTTTACATGCTATTGATGACTTGGATTCGGATTTCATGAGATTTCTTGGATTTGGAGGAAAACCGCAAAAACATAAATAAACCTTTTCTCCCTTTTAAAATAAAAAGTGCGGTTTTCCCATGATGTATGAGTCGTCCACCATGAGTTTGCTGATGGATTTCGAGACCCGATTCGAGGAGTGGAGGAACCGTTTCGGGTATATGGTGGGCCCGGTGCGGTACCCCGGGGCAAGAGGAATGTGTTGTTGACGTTGAGCCCGGCAGGGAAGCACTACCGACCGGTGATATTACCCGACGCGTCGGATATCCGGAGGATACCGTCGTGGTCTTGAGATGGATGGTAGGGGCCGGTCTGGATTGACGGCGCCCTAGATATTGAGATTTTGAGATATTGAGGTACAGAGATTGTGATACAGAGATATCGAGATATTTGGACACTTGTTTTGTGTCGATGCTGGGCACTGTTTTATGCTGATTTCATTTATGGTACCTCATTTTTAAAATACAGAAATCTCACTGATTTATGAAAGCAGTTTTCTTCAGTACTTGCATTCTGTTTCATACATTCATACATCATCCATATGATATATTGCTAGCCGATGCACTGACACGGGCACATGGGATTACACTTGGGATAGATATTTACCCTAGCCATTGTTATAGGCTGCTGGTTATATATTTGAGGATATAATATGATCATATGACCTAGGATTGCGTTGTTCATGCGATTTCTATTCGTAGATGTTTTTCTATTCACGAGTTGGCAACTCACCCCCGTTGTGCCCCAGTTTCTTGCAGGTTTGCCGTACAGGTTTCATTACGGCTTTGCTGGCACTACTTCCTTTTCCGGGTGATTTGCTAGTAGGTGGGTTTATTTGTATCGTACCTCCCATTATATACCTTGTATATTATTACTCTGTTGTATCTAGAAGTTCCATCAACCAAACTTGTATTTATCTCAGATAGAGACCAGTGATGTTTATTCTTTCGACCTTAGAGTCGCGCGTTGTATTTCTACAGAGTTCTTGCTGTTTTGAGTTTCCTTTTGAGTTTTGATCCTCGCCCTTGGCGTTGTATATTATATTGCTTGTGTGGTTGTGACCGTCGATTGACGAAGAGCTAGCTCCCGCTTGGGGATGCCTTTTTATTGATTTCGTATACTATTCATGTTGTATCCCGTTTGGGAGCCAGTATTTACAAAGGAGACTCTGCCGAAATTTTCAGGAAATACTTGATGTTTTTAAAACCGCATAACTCGGCTTATGCTATTAAAACTACTTGATTTTAAATTGGTTTTCCTTCACTCTACTACTTTTCTTGGTTTGGATTTCTGGGTTTTCGGCTTACTTAGATTACGTACGTCTCGAGACGTTTCGTAGTTTAAGTGCCGGTCATGTTTCGTACTTTCGGGTCGTGACAGTCGATGTACCCGTTGTATGTATATTTTACTTTCTGTACTAGGATTACCCCACGGAGGGGTGCACGGGTAGCCGGGTTCTAGAGGGCAACGGGCCCGTATCTCATTGCGTTGAGATGGAGGGGGCATCACTCTAGATCATGCAAACATGTCAAGTGATAGTACTGAACAATGAATGTACGTTTATGTTTAAGATCAATCTCATGATATGGCAGTTCTACTGTGTAGGTGACATAGCAATTACCGATGAAGAATGTGTGTGAACCGGCAAATCTGTGTATGTGTAACATGCGCATCAATGGTAACTGTGCAGGTATACTAGAAAATGATATCATATAGCATTAAATACCAGCACGTGGTATGTACATCATGAGGGGTAATATCGTACACAACATGAACAATAAATGGGTATATCTACCTACACAAGAATCATATGGTCACTTCTTAAACGATACACATCGTTACTTTGAAAATAGGTATGCTTCAGGTGGAAATCTTTATATCGGCGATCCCGCCTCATAACATCCGATATGACAATAATTCTCGATCATCATCCTCAAATTACTAGTGCTAATCAATCATCCGGTGAGACATATCGCGTACGGCAATCCATCGTACGGTAACTTCAAACAAAGTAGGGAACTATCGACCTATACGACAATGAGGGTACAAATCTAAAGTCTCGTATGGTATATAACTCATTATTCTCATAAATATATATATACACCTATATCTCAAGTCATATTTGTATCAATCTCATACAAGGATATCTTGCATATACGCCATATCTTATTAATTCCACAACACCTCTATCTCAATCTCGTGTCGTGCATATCGATCTCGATCTCATATCATACCATCATCAACTCATACTTGTTCTCATTCAATTCGTACCTATCATGATTCACTTCCCATTTCAAATTCTTAAGCAAATATATCTATTAACGTCAACTTTATCATAGTTATAATTTATAACATAATCTTCAATATCAAAGATTGCACGGGTGCTATACGCCATCCAACCGACTTCCCCCGTAGATATAAATCTACTCACCAGCTAAACTCCTCGCTTAGCTAAAGTCGATGTGCTTCTTCGTCTCGGAAGTCCACGCGAAGGTACCTACAATCAATACACAATCGTAATGCTATTAAAATCAAGTCCGAAAACCGATACGGCACACGGATTGCTTATAGGTTAGAACCTATAGCGTACGCAAGCAAAAACAACCAAACAACCCTCATCTGTTGACGTACGAACGTCCAACGACGGAATCAAATCCAAATATAAAAACCATGCATTCCAAATATAAAAACCAAGAATTCACATATTGGAAAACATAGCCAAAACACTCTCAAGTAATTCCCAGATTTTGGCTCAGGTAGATAGGGACTAAACAAGCAAGTACAGGGGATAGTTTATAGGGATTAGGAGCTACAGCCAAAAACTCAACACCATAGCCCAACAGAAATCCGGTGACAACATCACAAAATCCGATCTCGCCGGTCGAACAGGGGAGATTTGGGTTCGTACTTCTGTGGTGGTCTTCTAATAGTCTATCTAGGTCAATGGACTTACTTGATTTTCTTAGAAATACCCTAGATAGCTCCAGATACCCTGTAGGCCTTTAGGTTCACAAAACCAACACGGAACAATTCTAAATTCGTGTATCGGGTTCTATTCTCATTTCTGGTCTAGCAAAGTCATCTCTAAGGTCTTATAAACACTCACCACATCTCAATTAACCACTTAAAAGCAACTTGTAATATACTAAGATCACATATCCTATTTATATCGATTTCTGGCTAAACTAGGATATTTAAACATAAACCCTAATCTAAAGTGAAGAGATTACCTCATTTGCAACTAAAGAAAATTCTTGAGTTGCCCAAAGTCTTCAAAATCCAAACTTGAATGGTTCTAAGGTTTAGGATAGGGTTGTGCATGTTTTTAATGAAGGTGACATAAGGTTTTGGAAAGTATTTGGAGATGGGGTATGGAAGTAGTGAGGGAATGAAGAAGCATGGAGGAGATGAAGAAAACAATTGAGAAGGTGGGAAAGGGGCAGCCAAGTCTAACCAAGCTTACTCTCTAACTTACAAATATCTCCTTACACCCACTCTCTCACAAATATCTCTTTTTTTCCATTCTTAACTCCATTCACACACAACTCTTTTCTTTACTTTTCCTTTTCTTTGTTTATCTATTCCTTTCTCATTATCTTCTCCTTTTCTCACAAATTAATAAGTCACAAAGACACAAACAACATGCACATGACATAGTACACTAGTCATGAAAAAATGTAAAAAAAAATTACGGATTTGGCCAAAAATCCGATAAATATCAATATAATAATTAAATCATTTTAATCTCTGATAAATTTCGAAATATTGGTATATATTTATACTATTTTACGAAAAATCCCTACTCGCCAATCGAATAATTTTTGCGAAATATATTTTTTTAATATTAAATTTCCAAAAACAATATTTTAAATTTCTGAAATGTTACACTTTCGGGTCGTCAATCTCACAACGAGGATTTAGTTATTTCAAACTTATCAACCAAACCGTCAGACTTCGAATCTAAGTTCCTCCACTAGCTAACATGAAAAAGTTTTTATGTTTTTTGAAGAAATTTTTTCAATTTTTATGGGTTTTTTAATATGTATGCAATACAGAATATACACATGATACAGCAAAATAAACACAGTGCTCACCCCTAAACCTGAGTATTACGATGTCCTCATCGTTGCCCCCGTCTCCGGTAGATAGACTTAGACACCAGGGTGAAAATTTTATTCAAAGAAAAAGAAAAAACCTAAGACTAATTACAACATATTCATGTTAAAAGATTTGGTTAGTCCAGAAATTAATACTAGCCATTTAAAATTTTTGTCTATATAGTGCAATGGCTGGTAGAAGAATATGTATATACAAAAGAAAAAAAAGAAGAAAAGGTATATGTTAGATGTTAGTGAAGGGCATGGGCGTGTAAAAGTAGGGATCGGAAGATTTTGAAAGTGAAAATGAAGTTCTGAAATGGTCAAAGAATTGTTGCCCGGATGAATTGAATGTTCAAAATGCACATGTTAAGTTCCAAAGTCAAGTTTGTGTAAAAACTGGAGTTCATCCGCAAAAAGTTCAGCAAAAGAATGGTTTTTAGGATGTTTCCAAATTGATCTTGACTCAAACTCACCAAGAATATCAAGTTCATCCGCAAAAATTTCCTCAAAACTCGACATGAAAGAATATTTTTCAATGCTGTCTTCCTCCCTCTAATTTTCCACAATCCAATTCTTAGCACTATGGTTTTCTAATTCTCCCAATACCATTTCTTCCTCATCACATTAACAAATGGGTAGGTATATTTCATCCAAAAAAGTAGGTTCCCACACTAACGTATCTTCCGAAACAATATCACTAGGTGATACAAAAATTGTGGGTTCCTAATCATTGATCTCTTCTAACAATCTAACCAAACCATACCCGTCAAAATCATAAGATTCCTCCTCTAAAATTGAAATGCAAAAATCAGTCGGAGGTTTTTCTTGTGTGTCCTGATAACACTTGAGTCAATTCAATTGCATCGTCATCCATGAAATCATTGAAATTCAATTGATCGTTTATCTCACTCGGGTGACTTCATAGATGACAGACATTAACACTATTGGGTTCCGATTATTTGTGTTCACTCCCTAGAATCTTCATAGCTAAATGTTTCGCGTGTTCCTATATTCTAGCCAATGATTGGGCTTGAGCAAGAAACAATTGCTCAGACTGCTGTATGCACAGGGCTAGCGTAGAAGCTGATTGATTCTCGATCGCAGTCATTACTTTAATATCCTTCTTTAAAGTGGTCAACCAAGCATCCATCTCACTATCATACCCTAATGATGTGTCAGTTGTTTCAGGTAAGGAGGGTTGTGATGGTGGTGATGCTAAAGCAGTTAATCTGTCGACCTCTTTCTTTAAATCTTCAATCATTAGGTCTTTAATTGAAGTGGGACTGGGTTCAAGAGTGTTAGGTGGGTGACCATTATCAAAAATCTGGGACGGTTGGTCACCCCCTAAGAAAGGACAGTTGTCATGAATGTGGGAAGAATTTTGGCAATTTGAACAGGTGAATTGGGATTGAGTATAAACAAAAGAATAAGAATCGTGAAAAATTGAATTGAATCGTGTATCACCCATATCAACAAGAATTCACAAATGTCACAAAAATAAAGAATTTCATACCCCTAGCAGTCTATGTTATGCTAAGTCAAATAGACCTGCTCAAGAACCTCATTGTCGAAGTAAAACTGTGTCGAGAAACGGGCTCAAGATATACGGATCACGAAGCCAGGTAAGTGCAAGAGATAAAGGGAGGTTCTCCAATGCTTTCGCGAAGTTCCTTAATTAGATAACCCTTTCTCTTGAACACTTGCCTAGATACCCCGTGAACGATACCAATAAGCGGTGTTCTAAAAACAGTTAACTTCTCCTAATGAGTATGAAGTCCTTAAAGTCTAAGTTCTAGTTGATTTTTAATTACTTTGGGTATGCAAGAATGCAGTTTTGTGATTTGTAGGTCACGGAGAAAGGTGATGAAATTCTTTACCGTATCTTGTTTGGTCTTTTTGCCTTTAATTCCGTATTAAGATGCAAATGCGCAATCAATAAAAGAATTTAAGAAATCAAGCAATTAAGCAATTCTTTTTCTGCTTAAGTTTAAGCGCTGCAACAAATACGGTTAGTTCTCTGTGCACTTGGTAGCAAAATTGTTCGAAGAATTCTGCAGAAGATAGAAATATTGGAATGCGTCGGATTCGAGAAGAATGTGTTAGGAAATACGTACCGATGCGATTTGGGTTAAAAAACCCCCTTTGATGTGATTACGGGTAGTTGAATGTTCGCTTGCGCGGGTCAAACTATCCGGATCTTTGGCACTATACTTCACCAACATTTTCCAATTGAATTTGATCCTCGTTCAGCACGATCGCTGTTCGTAATTCCTTAAAAATTTGAAATGTCGGAAAATGCGATATTTAGTATCAAAAGCAATATATCTACCCCAATTCTTGCACACACAAAATTACAAAAATCAAACAATACTACTAGAATACCAACAAGTCACTGGAGATCACCAAAAAAGAAAAAACCCAAAATCAAACAAACCGTTCGGCGGCCTCCGACATTTGACGGATGTCGCCGGTTTTGCTTAGGAGTTAGGTGCTCGAATTTTTGGTGGGTTTTCTAGGCTTGCTAAGTGCTTTTATGGTATAACTTGATTTTTAAAATAAATTTCATGGTGTTAGCCGGTTCAGCAACAGAGAACAAAGTGAAAAGAATTTGTTAGTTTGTGTTAGTTTTGAAAAAATTGAGTTAGTAGTTAGTTTTTTAGTACGAACCAGAAATAACAATTCCTAATGACTACAAATTCCCCGGCAACGGCGCCAAAAACTTGTTGGGAGTTCACCCACGCACGCAAACGCAGATGTTTTGGAAATGGATATGATTTCAAGGAAATGGAATGCGCACGCGAGATCGTTCTCTTTTTAAAATTTATAAACCGCAAGTGCACGGCGCGTTGTAGAAAGCCGACAGGTACGGGTCGATCCGCAGGGAATTGTGTATTAGGTCTTGTTGTTTATGGCTCAACAAATAAAGAATGGTTGGTTTGTCACAAAAAATAGAAAAAAAACGAAAACAAGAAAAGCAAGCAAAAAAGATAAGAAAGAAGTAGTTGTGGCTTTGGCTCGGAAGGCCGAATTGCGACGATTCCTTTGACGCTCTTTTGATCATGAGTTGTCCGTCCTTACATCGATCCCGTCATGAAGACATGTCAAGGAGGTTGCGAAGCACAAATTATCAAATTCCGATATTCGCCGCAAAACACGAATCGAGTCCGTTTTGTTCACTAACCGTTTGTATGTCCGAGCTTGGGGTATCAACCTAAGCACGAGGGTTAGCAAGCTTACCACAACATCAAAAACACAAATTAGTTAATGAAAGAAAATGATTTTAATGTTGAGTTTGCTATGTGATTGTGATAGTATATAGTATATGAAACCAAGAGATTATCAAGCACTTGATCACAAAATACCATATCTAAACCTAGCAACCTTAACACTAAATTGATTTTAAAAAAGCCAGTTAGAGATTTGAAAGATAGTTACATTGAAATGGGGAAAGGGAGTGAATATGGTATATGAGGAGGTTACAAAGTAACTATGTTTCAAAATACCATATCACATCAATACATAAACAATCTTTAAGTAAGAATCATATATATAAACACATTAAACATTAACAAGAGGAGGAGGAGGCAATGCCTTTCATCTCATTTCCTCACTAATACCACAACCAAAGAGATTAGTTAAGTATGATAAAAAAGAGAAGCAAAGCAAGAACAAGAAAGGAAAGCAAATAAACAAAGCAATATATATTTACACTTGAAGTTGAGGTCGAAGATATTGGTAACTTGTTCAACTTCCATAATGAAGCTCTCAAGAGAAAGCTTCAAGAGGGAAGAAGAAGAAGAAACCAAGTGATAGCCCACTCACTCTCAAGCCTAAACCAAAAATAACAAAAATGGAAAATGGATATATGTGTGAGTATGAGAGCATATATAAGAGAGCCCTTCCCTTGCTCACTGATCTGGCTTTTATAGGCACCAAAAAAGATTAAACAAGTAATAAAAATAAGGTGATGTGACTGCAAGGGATGGACAGAAGAAAAATGGGGACAAATGGGGCAAGGGGGGCGGCGAGCTCGGATCATATGAGGGTGTGGCCGGTTCAAATCCGAGCACATGGGCTCGTATTGATGTGGTTGTCTCTTGTCAACTCCAATATCATCCTGGTGCCGTTTGTTTTCTTTGTAGAAGCTTTTATTTTACCCGGTAGTTTTGGACGGAAATCAAACCTGTAACTCACATCACAACTTTTTGCATTTATTACCCATCACACTCACATGTGCCCACTAGTTGCACAATTTATCATTTGTGTGTGCCAAGGCAGTCCCACCATGGTCCAAGCCATCAAAGAGTCATGTGCACACTTGTATTTATTTGACCTAAATTGCGTGCACACATTTATTTTGCAAAAGCTCTTTGGATATCGGTCAGTTTTCTGCTTTGTTTACAGTGTCGGCTCCCAAACGCTATATCCGTGATATTGAGTTTGTTTCTAGTATTTAATCACGAACACCTGTAATCTGTAATTATTGAGCAGACATTGGTTAATAGCACCGATATATAACAAAATAGATAATCAACGAGTGGTATTAAAAAGCAGTTTTCTGAGATGAACACGCTTACGAGAGCGGCAAGCAAACCTATCAATTCTAGAATTAGGAGACCCGGTCTCGACTCTTCGAGATGGTCTCCCACTGGACTCTAGAACCCAGTTACTTGTGCTCTCCTCCTTGGGTCTATCCTAATGCGGAAAAGTAAATAATATACATCAAAGTTTACATCATCCTCAACCCGGAAGTGCCCCAATAAAAGAATATTACATACAAATTTTTACATGAATGAAAATAAAAAACTCTCATCTCACATAAAAGCCCCCGGCTATTCAAAACACGACGATCCAATATAACATATCACAGCAACACATAATATCACATGTAATCAACGTAAGTAAATATGCGTATCCCAATTGTCGTTGACATATAGCAACAAAACCGGCAATACACCACATATTACACTTACGGTCGCAGAAAAGAAAGTGAAAAACTACAACAATTGGAATCCGTAACCACCTTAGACATCATATACCCAATGTATCACATACTTTGGATTTCATGCCCAACCAATTGAATTTCTTAGACATCACATGCCAAACAATTATAAACCCCGCATTTTAGTCTCTATATTGAGAACACTTTCCAATAACCTGTCAGGTAATTCAACAAATCCCGATAACCTGATCGAATGCTCGTTGGAAACTTTAGTAGACGGCCGCACCCCCGATACCGTCGACGTAGTGCACTTAGGCGGAACACCGCGTCCGCAAGCACCCAAACGGATGCTTTTGGCGACGAAGTTCTCCTACAGTCACTTGGTCGGGGCTATGGGGCATGGCTATCTAGTAAGGTTACCCGGCGAGTATCCGCGTACGATACGTAATTGCGACGGACTTTTGATCCACATCAAAATCCCGTGGAAACCGATCAAATGAGACTGAATTGCTAGATTTATAAAATTCAAACTAGTTATCACATAACTAATCATTGTGGATTCTAAATAATGTATCATAATTACAGATAGCTAGACGATGTTAAACTTTTCGATCGAATAAACAAATACCCAAAATTTCCCAAAGAGCTTAACACTTGAGCGGAGTTTAAACAATACCCAGAATATGCCACAGCACCTATGAACCATCCGTAAAAGGGCCGACCCATGCCTCACTCATGTCGCCGCGGAACTGCCGCAAACCCTAGGGTATGACCACGGTTTCGCAATCTAAAAAGTTGAGTTTGGGTATTTTTCTTCTAGAGGGTCAACAGAATCGCTTGCATGATTTTCTGAAGATTTAAACTTGGAAAAATCCAACTCTTGGAAAATTTCCAG
Organism: Agapanthus africanus; assembly: GCA_030015575.1. Classification (NCBI taxonomy): domain Eukaryota; kingdom Viridiplantae; phylum Streptophyta; class Magnoliopsida; order Asparagales; family Amaryllidaceae; genus Agapanthus; species Agapanthus africanus. Next base: position 405,495,817 of record CM057342.1, on the reverse strand, counting down.
CGAAGGAAAATATGGGTTATTGATATCCGTTCGAACTTTTTAACGTCGTCTAAAAAACACAAAATGATGTTAGAATTACGACTATGAAACACTCCGTATTGTCTTTGTACAAAGATATCACATGCAATTTTAGCAAAAACAAGCAACACCTGAAATAACAAAACCCAGAGACTGGAACACCCTAAAAAATTCAAAATAGAACTCTCCTAAGAAACCGAGCATGCCGGTTTTTAATGTGGTGTGGCCGGCCAAAATCCATCGAAAGGAGTTGAATTTTCTACTATGTTCATGTTACATTTCATATAACATTCTGCAGTTGCTTAAAAAAAATTTGACACTTTAAAATTTTTGACAGAAACTAGATTTCTATTTCGTGTGTTTCGGAGTTGTTTAGGTTTCGTAATCCTATAAATATCATCTAATTCTCTAGCTTGGCTCTGGTACCACTGTACGATTGTTCAGCACAACAGCAAGGTTTCGGAAGGCATCGTCCATGCCGTTTTCAAAAAATTTCTGTACTAAAGAACCCTAACATAGAATCTTAACAAGAGATTTAGACGAAACAAGCATGCAAACAACTTTATATCTAAGTGAATGAGGAATACAACCTTTGTAGATCGATCCTTCACTTCTAAAGCTCCATGTAGTAGTCTTTTCTCTCCAAGTAGTGAACACCCGAACTCTAGTAAGGGTTCATATGAAGAAATGAACAAGCTTGCTCGAAGTCTTCGAGGCCGAAGATGATCTACGTCGAGGAGACTCAAGCTCATGCTATCTCGTCACTAATGGTAGATTAGTGAAGCAAACACCCTAAACTAAATGGCTAATATAGTAGAGGATGATGAAGTAGGAATCTTGCTCACTTTAGATTTATTTTTCTCACAATATTTCTTCACTTTGAGAAAAGCTAGCAAGCTTTCTCTTGATGAAGAAGAAGATGAAGTGGAGAAGAGAATAAAACTCATGAGGTGAGAATAGCAACCATGGATGATTTTATGTCATACACTAACTCATGTAGAGACTAAACCATGGCCAACAATAATGGTTAGGTTAATAAATATCTACAAGTAAAACAAAATTAATGGACTTGGTGTTAGTTATATTTATGCCCTAGAGGCCATTACTGTACATGAGATGTATATTGTAGTGGATGCTTGGACATATATAAGGAGGACTTTCTTGCTCAACATGATAGTATGCTATCTGGTTACTCTTTACCTTAACATGTACACTGATTGTCTCTTTGTTACATGTTGGTAAAGCTCTTAGAATGTGTACTTGACTACCAGGACTATGATGTAGATCGTACTAGTGGGGCCATGGTAGTCCATAAGTACATCCTTTAATACCCCTAGTCGTGGGTGTATCGAGACAGGGCATCGATATACCAGAGTAGACTAGCGTATAGCTTCTCGACCCAAACAGATGGGCGATGGTTGATCCCATATCCATTGGTGTTTGACATCAGAGATGGTATATGGGTGCTCTGTGGAGACTGGGTACACTGGACGGACTCGCCGAGAACTCCCAGATGGTATTATACCTCACGTTAGATGGCAGTTCTTTGGTGACACTGGTACAGGTTAGTCTGTAGACCCGAGATCGTTATAGAGTCTTGTGTGGTTCCCACTATGCTTTGATTTCCACCTTACCACGTTCAAGAAGGCGTGCAAAATGGTGGTTATTGGGTACAGTCCCGAGTCACATGGAGGCAATGAGCGATAGGAGGGGTTTCGTCTCTCCCGGTATTGGGGCTTGATGTTGCACTGTGCTCGATTGGCTATAACAGGGAAGTCCCTGGCCAGGTCTGGTTTAGAAATTTTCTGGTAAGAGTTACCAGTAGTTTCTCGACCCGTTATGAGCCTCATATCGGCATGACTTATCGGTTATTGGGGTCTGACGTTTACCACCTCTAGACTTAATATGCGACATATCAGACAAGGAGACCAGACTGTACGGTAGTGTCACTATCAGGCTTTTGCAGGAGTTGGAGCGGGCTTTCTTGCTAATCTTCTGATCGCTCAATACCCGGGCAGCCGTTACGTCCAGCTAGTACCGCTGACGGCTTGTGGGTGTTTGATGTGATCATCACCTACTGCCGGCGTATTGACGAGTCTTTATAGTCCTACATAGCGGTTTTACTGGCTCAGGCAAAACGAAATAGGAGCGCATATGTGATATGTGCGGGACCGAGAATAATGCGTGTATGTGATACAGTATTCTATTCTCGCGACTTTTGTACCGGCCGGTTATATGTGATATAGCCGGGTTATCAAATCAAGTATTGATTCGATAAGTTGGTACATTTTGTGTTAGTCGGTTATATGTGATATAGTCGGATTATTAAGTCAAGTGTTGATTTAATAATTTAGTGTATAATTGTATATTTGATATACTAATTTACATTAACTAACATTGGCTCATTTAAGTATTCTTTTCTCACTTGAGTGTACATGTAATATATATGTGATATATATTAATGTGCATTGTCTAGTTTTGTATCATGGTTGTTGATACACACTACATGGGTTTATGAGACATACACCATACTAATTAAAGTGGTGGGGTTTTAATATTCAAAGTAAATGCAAAATTAGTGGATAATTGTTCAAGTGCATGAAGCTTTGAGAAGCTTGTGTGTGCATTGACCAAGTCTACTAGTTTTGTTTTACTTAGGATATTTATTAACCTAACCACTATAATTTGCCATGGTTAAGTCTCTACATGAGTTAGTATATGATACCCACTCACCCATGGTTAGCTCATCTTACTTGGATTAATTTCATTCTCATCCTTTTCTTTATCTTCTTCTTCCAAAAGAAAAGCTTGCTAGGGTTTGATCCAAGTGAGGAAATATTGTGAGAAAAGAGATTCTAAAGTGAACCCATTTCCTATTTTTCCATCCTCTACTAAAGGAGCACTTTAGTATTGGGTGTTTGCTTCACTTTGGTGAAGTGGTAGCTTGAGTTCGTATTCCCTCGACGTAGATCATCTTCGGCCTCGAAGACTTCAAGAAAAACCGTTGCCCTCTTCTCATGAAACCGTCTAAGAGCCCGGGAGTTTGATGATCGCAGTGAAGAGACTACTACAAGGAGCTTATGATGTGAAGGACCGATCTACAAAGGTTGTATTTCAATTTCACTTAGATGTAAAATGGTTTACTTTTGTTTCCGTATTGATTTCTAGTTATCGATTCTTTTTTAGAGTTCCTTGAAACGACAATTTTTTAAAAATGGCATGGACGATGCCTCCCGAAACCTTACTGCCGTCGATGGGTACCCTACAATGGTATCATAGCCTAGCTAGGAAATAATACGGATATTGTTAAATTACGAACACGAAACAAACTCCGAACTTGAAACCCTAAAATCCATGTTTCTATCGATTTTAAAACGAGCCCTAAAATTTTTTTAAACATGTACAGAGTCATATATATGTGATAACATGAACACTAATGATATTTGGAGGCATTCTTTGCATTTTGGGCCGGCGACACCCCCCTCACCGGCCTTTTCCGAGCACCCCCCTCCAAATTTTTCCAGTGTTCTATTGCATAGGTTTTGATTCTTCAGGTGTTGTTTATTTTTGCTAAATTGTCATGTGATGTTAATTTACTATAATAACAAATCGGAGTATTTCGTAGTCGTATTTTAAATGTTTTCGGGTTACTTTAGACGATATTAAAAACTTCAATCGGATGTCAAATACCCACTTTTTCCCTTGCCGGAAAATTTTCCGAGTGTTGGATTTTTCTCGTAGTTAAAAAGCTTTCAAAAGATCATGCAAGTTATACGATGGACCCTCTAGAAGAACAAAACCTTAACTCAATTATGTGACCGTCAGAACCGTCACTGAACCCTCGGGTTTGTGGTGGTTCAGCGGTGCCACATGAGGCGTTTGTTTGGCCCTTCTACGGCTGGTTCATTGGTACTGTGGCGTGTGCTAAATAACTTTAAAACTGCGCTCAAGTGTTGAGCTTTTTGGGTAATTTTGGGTGTTTAATGATTCGATTGGAATGTTTAATATCGTCTAGCTTTTTCTGTAATGTGATACAATATGTGGAATTCATACTGTTAGGCATGAAATGCGAAGTATGTGATATTTCGGATTTATGATGTCTAAGGTGTTTATGGATTCCAAATGTTGTAGTTTTACAGTTTCTTTTCTGCGACCGTAAGTGTAATATGTGATGTATCGCCGGTTTCGTTGCTATATGTCAACGACAATTAGGATATGCATATTTACTTACGTTGATGACATGTGATGTTATGTATTGCAGTGATATGTTATATTGGATCGCCGCGTTTTGAATAGTCGGGGGTTTTATGTGAGATGAGAGTTTTTATTTTCATTCATGTAAAATTAATTGTATGTAATATTCTTTTATTGGGGCACTTCCGGGTTGAGGTTGATGTTACCATTGATGTATATTATTTACTTTTCCGCACTAGGATAGAACCAAAGAGGAGAGCACAAGTAACCGGGTTCTAGAGTCCAGTAGGAGACCAACTCGAGGAGTCGTGTCCGGGTTTCCTAACTCTAGAATTGGTAGGGTTGCTTGCCGCTCTCGTAGGGGTATAGGGGTGTGGGTTTGTCTATTCATCGAGTCCGTGGAATCCGTGTTTTATAGAGGCTCAAAATAAAACATGGACGTCCTAGTATATCCAATGTTTCATATGTTTCTTCTGCTGTGGTATCTGTGATGTGATCATTTGATATGTTCAGATGGATACTATATATAGTATATATGATATATTATATAGACGTTGCTTATGTTTTACACCCGCGCTAGCACTGCCCCGCTCTGCCGTTACTTACATAACCTAACGGTGCATGAGGGGACATCGAGGCGAATGCAGATGGCATAAGCATACGTTGTATTTATCTGTGATGCTTAGGTAACTTAAATGATGGGACTTCATTAATGTGATTAAGGAAAGAAAAGAAACCTAAAAGATGTTGTGGAATCGAATTTTCAAAAACAGGTAGCTACAGTTCTTGCTTTGCATAGCGGTGTTCCTTGTAGAACATCCTGCACCTTATTCGATAAGGAAAGGGCCGAGATCCCTTCACCGGGAGTGACCCCTTTAGCAATAACTGGCAGATACTACAACCCCCGGTTTAGTCTTTTGATTGCTTTTCTTTTTCTTGTTTTGCATAGTGATATTGTGAATATCCTGCACCTCATTCGACGAGGAAAGAGCCGAGATCCCTTCACCGAGAGTGACCTTGTTAGATAAACTAGTAAAGGCCTAAAAAACACTCCATTTTAAATCATTTGATTCTACAACGATATCAAGTTCATTACGCAATAGGTTTTCTTAAAAACCTGTCGTAGCCCTCCGTCATTTCAGATAAGTCCTACTTAGTATCCGTGCTGCGTTTGTTGACCTTGTTAAGGCGTAATGTGTGGTAGCTGACTAGTATTTATCTGCTTATGCATATGATGCAGATTGGATTAGGATAGTCATGCGGCCTTGTTGACCTTGTCAAGGGTCGTGCGGGTGGGTTTAATTCAATCAAGAAATGACGGGTTGAACTTAACTTGCGGTCTATGTTTTGTTGACTTTGTCAAGGTCATAGATCGTTTGTGGCAAAATATTATCGGGAATTTCAAGTGTTGAAATTTGCAATGAGATTGCATACCTTCTATAAGATAGTTGGATCCCGATACCCACTGCGAGTAATTGTTACTCCTGGAAGAGTTTTACACATTACAATTAGCCTACCATGTAGGTGTTTAGAAAGGGGTCAATGGGGTTACGCCCCTGGGAAAATGAGGTTTATTTTAATTAGGTCCGTGCGAAAGCATGGGGAACCTCCCTCAAAGTACCAACACTAGCCTGGCTGAAAGATTTGCGAAGTTGTAGGGTGTAATTAATCCCGGCTAGTCTTTCCTTTTAGGGTTTGGAGGAAGATTTGATAAAAACAGTGGGAGCCATCCTGATTAGATAAAATAATAACCAATCTGATCTTGTAAGAGAGCACGCAGAGTGTTTTGTTCTCTCTCTCTCTAGGTAGCGACCATGTCACGCCTTAATCAAGATAATAAAATGGGTATTGACCGAACCCGCTTGTTATACTGCGCTGGGGAACGTAGGTCCCGCTCCAACTTATAACTGTTATAAGACCGAGCAGGAAATATAGGATTAACAGAATTTCCGTGCCGCCCAAACGAAGATAGTGTATGATGATGCATCTTCTTCGGGTGTGTTAATTACCGAGAACCGTCTCTCAGTATCCTCTACGTCCTGGGTATGAGATACCAGATCAGGATCCCACAAATGTAATCTTTTACATGGGCTACAGATAGGTAGATAACTGAGAACGAGTGATAAAATTTCAAGAGTTGGAAACGGTGCAATTGTTGCAGCCAAGGTGTTGGCAGTTATCACCCTGTATTACCAAATACATTGATTCTGAACGAATGTTATTAGATACCGAACCTGATATACAACATCATATCAGTCTCTTTATTTAGTAAAGAAGGACATTATTTTGTATTGTTGGATAATGTTTTGAACATTTCCTATATTAAGAGTTGATCGGTTCAGGCACGTTATCTAAAAGCATATACGTTCTAAATCAGACCACAGTTCTTAACGTACAAAACACACACAAGAGGAAGAGTTCAGAAATGAACAAATCCTTCTTGATGTATTGTAGACTAGGTCATATCAATGTGACCCGACTAACTAAGTTACATTAAGATGCATATTTAAATTAGTTTCAATTTACATCTTGTGAAACTTGCCAGTCATGTCACAAAGATAACATGACCATAGCTCCGTTTACTGGAAACAGAGAAAGAGTTAGTGAACTCTTGGGATTGATACATGATGATGTATATAGGTCCCCAGTCTATACATGCCAGATCTGCTTCTTTGTACTTCATTACATTCATTGATGATCTCTCAAGATTCGGACATATGTTCCTGTTGAAACCCGAGTCTGAACCTTTTGAGATATTCAAAGAATATAAGTTAGAAGTACAGAACCAAAACGGGTATAAGTATTATGACTTTTGATGAGATCAGGGAGGAGAATACTTGAGCACGGAATTCCTGAACTATTTTAAAGGAGAATGAGATTCTCTCTCAGTATTACTCCTCCGTATAAACTATAGCACGTCAGGTGCATCGGGGCGGAGCAATTGCACCCTATGAGATATGGTGCGTTCTATGATGAGTATTACTGAATTGCCTATTTCCTTTTGGGGGTTATGCACTTGAGAAGCCGCATACCTATTGAATGGCGTTCCAATCAAATCAGGTGCCTACCACTCCATATGTGATATGGTATGGGAAGAGCCCATCTCTTAAGGATGTTAAGATTTGGGGTTGTCCGGCTTATGTCAAAAGCAATGTCCAGACAAGCTCAAGGCAAGGTCAGTTCTGTGAAAGTTTGTTGGATATCCTAAGCATTCGCAAGGGAATATCTTCTACCGAACCGAGGAACAAAACTGTTTTATTTCTCTGCATGCCACCTTTTTGAGAAAAAGGATTTCTTGTGAAGAAATTTGTGGTCATGAGGTAGAACTGGAAGGAGTTCCAGCTATACAAACTACAGCTGATGATTTGGTAGAACCGGAGGATTCAATAGCTCCCAACGAACCTCAGCCTCTCCGCCGATCTGGTAGCTTTCCTTACCCACCTAAGAGATACTTTGGTTTCTCTATGACAGTGGGAGAGAGGATTGCGTCATAAGATGATGACCCAACTAGTTTCGAGCAGGCCATCAAGAGTGGTGACTCTGTAAGAATGGCTGGATGCTATGCGATCTGAGATGGAATCTATGTACACCAACGAAGTATGGACTTTGGTTGCTATATCTAAAGGGTTAAATCCCCATCAGGAGCAAGTATATCTTGAGAAGATTACTTGGTGTACATGGAAGAGTTGAGACTTTCAAAGCTAAGACTTGATGCAAAAGGTTCTCGTCATAGACCAGGTGTGGATAATGATGAAACCTTTTCTAATGCCTATACTTAAGTCCATCCAGATCCTACTTGCCACTACTACATACCATGACTATGATATCCGGCGGTTGGGTGTCATGACAGCCTTTCTAAATACTGATTTAGAAAGGAGCGTCTATAAGTACACAGCCAGTGGGCTTCGTAGACAGTTGGAGCAGCGGAAACGTGTGCAAGTTGCTTTATGGGTTAAAGAAAGCATCGCGGAGTTGGAACATCTGTTTTGATGTGGTAGTCAAAGAGTTTGACTTCATCAAAATGGTAGATGAACCTTGTATATACAAAAAGGTAGTAGGGAGTATGGTGGTGATCCTCGTATAGTACATGGATGACATACTCCTGATAGGGAAGGAGTTTCCTATGCTACGCTTGGTCAATCTCCTCTTACAAAAAGATTCTCCATATTGGATGTTAGGACTCTCACTAGGTGTAGTAAGATAGTATCAATCGATCGTGGGGAGAATCACTGGATAGCTTCCAGGGTGATAAGGTCGACTGAAAGTCAATCACAGGCATTGTCTTTACCCTAAGTAGAAGGACGGTATGTTGGAAGAGTTCCAAGTTAGATACCGTAGCATACTAGACAATAAAGGCTGGATACATCGCTACCAAAGATGCTACCAAAGAGGAAGTCTGGGTGTATATTAGTTCATGAGATGAACTTCGTTCCTACCATTGTGTAACAATGGAGTTGTGTCTTATGCCTGGAAATGCACGTCCTATCAGTGATCCAGACATATTCTAAGGCAGAATCACCTGATTATGGAGATGGTTGATCTCCAGGGGATCGAGGTTAGGAGAGTAGACTCAGAGGACAACACGACGAATCCACTCACAAAGGCCTTTTCCCAGAGAGAGACTTTTATGGGATGGTTGAGTATGAGATACTACAACCACGGTTATCAGATGGCCCTAGTGCAAGTGGGAGACTGTTAGTTATATATATGCCCTAGAGGCCATTACTGTACATGAGATGTATAATGTAGTGGATGCTTGGACATATATAGGGAGGAATTTTTTTCTCGACATGATAGCATGCTATCTGGTTACTCTTTACCTTAACATGTACACTGATTGTCTCTCTGTTACATGTTGGTAAAGCCTTTAGGATGTGTACTTGACTACCAGGACTATGATGCAGATCGTACTAGTGGGGCCATGGTAGTCCATAAGCACATCCTTTAATGTCCCTAGTCGTGGGTGTATCGAGACGGGGAATCGATATACCAGAGTAGACTAGCGTATAGCTTCTCGACCCATACAGATGGGCGATGGATGATCCCATATCCATTGGTGTTTGACATCAGAGATGGTATACGGGTGCTCAGTAGAGACTGAGTACACTGGACGGACTCTCCGAGAAATCCCAGATGGTATTATACCTCACGTCAGATGGCAGTTCTCTGGTGACACTGGTACAGGTTAGTCTGTCGACCCGAGATCGTCATAGAGTCTTGTGTGATTCCCACTGTGCTTTGATTTCCACCTTACCACGTTCAAGAGGGCGTGCAAAACGGTGGTTTTTGGGTACAGTCCCGAGTTACATGGAGGCAATGAGCGATAGAAGGGGTTTCGTCTCTCCCAGTGTTGGGGGTTGATGTTGCGCTGTGCTCGATAAGCCATAACAGGGAAGTCCCTGGCCAGGGATGGTTTAGAGATTTACTGGTAAGAGTTACCAGTAGTTTCTCGACCCGTTATGAGCCTCATATCGGCATGACTTATCGGTTTTTGGGGTCTGACGTTTACCACCCCTACACTTGATATGCGACATATCAGAAGAGGAGACCGGACTGTACGGTAGTGTCACTATCAGGCTTTTGCAGGATTTGGAGCGGGCTTGCTTGCTGATCTTCTGATCGTTCAATACCCGGGTAGCCATTATGTCCAGCTAGTACCGTTGACGGCTTGTGGGTGTTTGTTGTGATCATCACCTACTGCCGGCGTATTGACGAGCCTTTAGAGTCCTACATAGAGGTTTTACTTGCTCAGGCAAAATGAAATAGGAGCGCATATGTGATATGTGCGGGACCGAGAATAATGCTTGTATGTGATACCATATTCTATTCTCGCGACTTTTGTATCGGCCGGTTATATGTGATATAGCCGGGTTATCGAATCAAGTGTTGATTCGATAAGTTGGTACATTTTATGATAGTCGGTTATATGTGATATAGCCGGATTATTAAGTCAAGTGTTGATTTAATAATTTAGTGTATAATTGTATATTTGATATACTAATTTACATTAACTAACATTGGCTCACTTAAGTATTCTTTTCTCAATTGAGTGTACATGTAATATTTATATGATATATATTAATGTGCATTGTTTAGTTTTGTATCATGGTTGTTGATACACACTACATGGGTGTATGCGACATACACCATACTAATTAAAGTGGTGGGGTTTTAATATTCAAAGTAAATGCAAAATTAGTGGATAATTGTTCAAGTGGATGAAGCTTTGAGAAGCATGTGTGTGCATTGACCAGGTCCACTAGTTTTGTTTTACTTAGGATATTTATTAACCTAACCACTATAATTAGCCATTGCATGTCTCTACATGAGTTAGTATATGATACCCACTCACCCATGGTTAGCTCATCTCACTTGGATTAATTTCATTCTCATCTTTTTCTTCATCTTCTTCTTCCAAAAGAAAAGCTTGCTAGGGTTTGATCCAAGTGAGGAAATATTGTGAGAAAAGAGATTCTAAAGTGAACCCATTTCCTATTTTTTCATCCTCTAGTAGATTAGCACTTTAGTATAGGGTGTTTGCTTCACTTTGGTGAAGTGGTAGCTTGAGTTCGTATTCCCTCGACGTAGATCATCTTCGGCCTCGAAGACTTCAAGCAAAACCGTTGCCCTCTTCACATGGAACCGTCCAAGAGCCCGGGAGTTTGATGATCGCAGCGAAGGGACTACTACAAAGAGCTTATGAAGTGAAGGACCGATCTACCAAGGTTGTATTTCGATTTCACTTAGATGTAAAATGGTTTACTTTTGTTTCCGTATTGATTTCTAGTGATCGATTCTTGTTTAGAGTTCCTTGAAACGACAATTTTTTAAAAATGGCATAGACGATACCTCCCAAAACCTTGCTGCCGTCGATGGGAACCCTACACTTGGTCAATAGTTCCACAAGCTTCTACAAGCTTGAACCATGTGACTAATTTCTAACAAATTTTGATTAACTTTAAATAAATAAAACCTAACATTAACATAAGCATGGTGTGAGCCTCATACACCCATGTAGCATGTGGCATCAAGCATGACACAAAATAATGTACATTAATATATATCACATATATACTAAGTGTACACAAGTGAGAAAAAGAAATGTTAAGTGAGGTAATATTAGTTAATGAAAATTAATATATCAAATATATAATTATACATTAAATTATTAAATCAACACTTGATTTAATAATCCGGCTATATCACATTCAACGGACTAATATCATATGTGTCAACTTATGCAACAACACATGATACGATAACCCGGCTATATCACATATAACCGACCGATATCACATATCGCGAGAATAGAATACGGTATCACATACTCGTATTAATCTCGGTCCCGCACATATCACATATATGTTCCTAATTCGTTTTGCTTGAGCCAGGAAACCTCTGTGTAGGACTCTAAAGACTCGTCTATACGCCGGAAGTAGGTGGTGATCATATCAGTCACCCACAAAACGCAAGTGGTCTGCTAAACGTAACGGCCACCCGAGTATTGAGCGATCAGAAGATCAAAAACCAAGCCTGCTCATTCTCCTGCGAATCCAATAAGTAACACTATCGTACAGTCCAGTCTCTTCATATGATATGTCGCATATCACAGCCAGGGGTGGTAAACGTCAGACCCCAATAGCTTGATAAGTCATGCAGAGTGAGGCTCATAACGGTTCGAGAAACTACTGATAGCACTTACCAGTAGATCTCAGCAACCCTGGCCAGGGATTTCCTGTTATGGCCAATCAAGCATAGCGCAACATCAACCCCCAATACCGGGAGAGACGAAATCCCCTCCTATCGCTCATTGCCTCCATGTGACTCAGGATTGTACCCAAAAACCACCGTTTTGCACGATCTCTTGAACGTGGTAAGGTGGAAATCAATGCACAGTGGGAATCACACAAGACTCTATGACGATCTCGGGTGGACAGACTAACCTGTACCAGTGTCACCAGAGAACTGCTATCTGATGATAGGTATAATACCATCTACGAGTTCTCGGCGAGTCTGTCCAGTGTACCCAGTCTCCACTGAGCACCCGTATACCATCTTTGATGTCAAACACCAATGGATATGGGATCATCCATCGCCCATCATATGGGTCGAGAAGCGTATACGCTAGTCTACTCTGGAATATCGATGCCCCGTCTCTATACTCCCACGACTAGGAACATTTGAAGGATGTACTTACCGACTACCTCTGCCCCACTAATATGATATGCATCATAATCTTGGTAGTCAAGTACACATCCTAAGGGCTTTATCAACATGTAATAGAGAGACAATAAGTGTACATGTTAAGATAAAAAGCAACCAGATAACATACTATCATGTCGCGCAAGAAAGTCCTCCCTATATATGTCCAAGCATCCACTATAATATACATCATATGTATAATAATGGCCTCTATGGCATACATATAACTAACATTTGAAGACTTTGGGCAACCCTAGAAATTTCCCTAGTTGCTTCCATGAGGTATATCCTACACACTTAGTTTAGAGTTCGAGTTTCTTTAACTTTTAAAGTAGCTTAGAGTTGGTAAATCAATCAAGGTTTTATGGTAATAGAAAATTCCTAGTTGAGGGTTAGGTGAATTCTTGACTTGTGAAGATAGATTTGTGGCTTGGTTAGGGACCACAACCTTTATAGTGCTAGAATTATACACCAAAATAGAGACAACCCAAGACTTGAGTTAGAAATAATTCAAATGTCGGTTTTGTGAATATTTGGTGGAATACAGGGAATCTTGAGCAACCTGCGTTATATCTAGGAAAATCAAACAATCTCTTAGACCTAATAAGAACCCTAAAAGACCACCACCAAAATACGAACCCAATTCACCTTAGTAGGACCGGTGACACCGGGCTTTAGGGGATTCTCGCCGGGCCAATGTTTGGCACTGGTGATGGGTTCTAGACTATAGCTTACACACCTTATTAACTATTCCATGTTTTGTTTGTTTAGTCCCAAATTCCCTGAGTCAAAATCTGGAGCTAGTTTCCTAAGTTACTGTTTTGGTTTTGTGATTTTAAATGACTTAAGTTTTGACATTGTGTTTTATCTCGATCGATTGAAGTTTGTACGCCAATGTCGAAAGTTATTTGGTTATTCTTGCATACGTAGACCATAGGTTCTAACCTATGTGTGTTTCGTGTGCCATATCGGCTTTTCATGTAATCGATTCTTGTTTTACGATATAACGTATTGAAGCTGTAGGTACCCCGCGGGAACATCGTACGAGGGAGAGCGTGGCGTCATTGACGCCGGTCAGTGAGGATCAAGGTGAGTAGATGTATATCTATGGGGGAAGTCGGGTGGATGGCGTATAACACCCTCGCAACAGTAGAATAGGGTATTACTATATTAGTAAGTTTGGATGCGATATTTTGATACTTAGAAAATAGGGTATTTAGAAGACCTTAGGTTAGATTAGGTTGATCTATGAAGACCTATTCATAAGATGATTACTTGGTGGCGAATCGCAGGTGATATGTTGATACACACGCACACGCACAGGCACACACACACACTTGATTTTGTGTGTATATGTGTATGTGTGTGTGTGTGTATGTATACACGGGTGATGAGGATAGTATGTGATATGTGGAGATGAGTCGATATGATTGGGCATGATGCCGTGAGATTTTGATATGTGATTAAGTCGTGATATGGTACATGATATGATATTATAATGAATCGTTGGGCGATATGTATTCATACATACGATAATATGTGAGTTGATAATATTTGAATGTATGAAACTTTAGAGCCGTACCCTTGATCATGATATTGTACGATGATGATACCGTATAAAGGATGATGTATATATGATATTTGACCCGTACCCTCGATTTTGGGGAAGCCGAACGATGGATTTTACCGTACGAGGTATAAATATGATGATTGATCCGCACACTTGACTCGAGGATGCCGTACTATGTAGTATACAGTACGTGACGCTATGAGGCTGGATCGCCGACTACTAGGTATATCGACTCGGAATATATATATTTAGACTTTCTTATCCTTCCGACTAGTTTCTTAGTTAGTCTCATAGTTGTTTAGGTAGATGCTAGACTAGGCTCGAGTCATACCTATTTTCAAAACTAATGAATCGTGAGTATTTTTAAAGACAGCCCGAGGGATACTACGGATTTTTCAAAGGACATATTTTCTCAAAAACCCCGTTGCCCCTACTTTTCTAAAAACTACGATTCGTGCTATTTCAAAACACTAAAACCATATGACTCGTACATTGATACATATATTTTATGATGCTACTTTTACTATTCACTTTTCTTTTATTTTTATTCGTTCTCATTGCATTGCATCTTTATTATATGTGTTTTCTTTAGATCTTATGAATCCCGTCTGTTAGGACACCTGCACCGTTACCGATGATGCGCATGTTATACGTACACTTGCTTTCCGGCTCACACACATCATCATCGGTAATTGACATGTCACGCATAATTTAGAAAACGTTACTTCATTGGTATAACCTGCTAGTTGTTAGTTTCAATAGATTATTAGTATGCTTGCTCTCATATGCTAGTTTAGATATTGCATTCCTTACTTAGATACTCCATGCATTTTGTAAGTCGACGTCACCTACCCCACGGGTTTGCGAGGAGGCAGAACGGGTAAAAAATGATTTTTATTAACAAGGTAACATCGACTTGAACTCCAGGATCTTAGCTAAACCATAACTAACAAGCTAACTAGAGGTTTTATCTACTATGTAAGAAGATTATACCTAAAGTTTCAAGTCCTTCTTGTCTTCTCGTTGTCCTGCTTCACCTCGCAAGCTCCTTGGAGTGGAAATGGATAGCACCTCCTCGTCGACTTCTCGAAGTCGTAGAAGATCCACCTGAGAGTTCCAACCTTGAGCTAAACCTCCAAATTGAGGCAACTAGATCACTTGGTGTGCTAAACTAAGTAACTTAGAATTAGTAGAGTGTGATTATGGGTAGCTTAGTCTCACTAACCCTTGATTCTCGACACATGAGACACTAGGGTTTTTGAGAGGAAGAAGGAGAGAGTGAACTTGAAGAAAGAGAAATGTTTTTGATAAATGATAATTGGTAAATGGAATGGCTAGCTTGACATGACCATAAGCATGGCACAATAAAAATATCTCATTAAAATATCTAGGTCAAAAAAATATCTCATAAAATTATCCAAGTCAAAAAGTCAATCCAAGTCAAGTGGTCAACCCAAGTAGCCATGCCACAAAATTATCATTTACCAAAAATAACAAATACTTTTCTCCACCTCATATTTTTTTTGATCAAGTCAATGGTCAAAACCCTAATAAGGTGTCTCCTTCTATACCCCCTGTCATCCGTATATACATACCCGCATCCATGTTCCGAGAAACACGAATACTATGAGACGAAACTAATCCAATAATCAAATACTAGGATTCGGCTTAAACCAAAGCCCACTAGTATTGTCTGCTCAAACATCACATGCGTACAAGTACACGTATATGAACGAACCCTGTCGTAAAATAATACGACCTCTACATCATTTCGCCCGAAGTTGGGAAACCCTCTATATGGGACTCTAAAGACTCGACAGCACTCTGGCAGTGGGTTTAACCACAAGCACGTCAGCGGAACTAGCTGTACGTAATGGCTACCCAGGTATCTGTCGATAAGAAGGTCGACGAGGAAACACATCTGTACCCCTATTGAGCATGTCTGTGGTAATCTCCGTACAGTCTGGTCTGTTCGTCTAAGAGTGTCCCATACCTGTCCTACGGGGGCGGTAAGCGTCAGACCGCTAATAGTGCAATAAGTCGTGCCGGAGTGCGGCTAAAAACACCCTGAGAAACTACTGGAGTACCTACCAGTAAATCTTGCTTGCCTTGGCCAGGGACTTTATGTAATGGCTTTCCAAACACACCGCGACATCAACCCCCAATACCGGGAGAGACGAATCCTATCTAACCGCCACTGCCTCCAAGTGCTTCGGGACTGCACCCATGTAACATTTCAGAAAAATAAAATATTATTTTTGGGAAATTAAATAATTAAAATAATAAATATTAAGAATATTTTAAAGAATGGAGATTTGTTTTAAGGTTATGGTTTGATTATATACCAATAGATTGGAAAAATATTGGAAAATTACATTGAATGTTGATTTTTAAAGAATTTGTGAGATTTAGACATGTTATGAATTATTATATAATTTATTATATACAAGTTCATGTCTAAGCTTGTTTAATAATCACTAATTATGCATTAAACTTAATCATGTTTATGCTTGTGTCATGCACCATGTCATATTTCTAATACTTGTCACATTTAAATGATATGCACCATGGTTCTTTTATGTTTTTAAGGAAATAATTTTGGCTTTTGGAAAAATAAAGAAAAGATAAAGAAAAGAAAAAGAAAATATTATAGAATGGAGGTATGGGAAAGAGAGAGAGAGAGAGAGGGTGATGGGTTAACATTGGACATGGCTCATTGTTATTCATTCCATCTTCATCTTTTATCTCCTCTACCATCACTTGGCTGCCCTCTTCCCTCCACCTCCTCAAACTCCTCACATCAACTCCAAAAAACACCTCAAAATACCTATCTCCTTTCATTAAAATTGTGCACAAGCTCACCACAAGCATGGGGAACCGAGAAAGTTTGGATTTTGAGCACTTGGGGCAAATCAAGAAAATTCTTGAGTTTCCAAATGAGATAATTCTTTCACCATTAGTATAGTATTTGATTTACTTTAGCATCCATACTAGTGTAGAATCCATTTAGTGAGGTTTAGTGAACTTGGAAAATTCCAAGATGAGGGTTAGGGTTTTTCTTGAGTTGTGAGGGTGCAATTGAGAGTATTTGGTGACTACAAACCCCTTTAGTGATAATCTTTTAGACCAAAACAGAAACAAAACTAAAAACCTAGATTTAGAAACTTCCATGTCGGTTTCGCTTTAATTTAGTGCCTACAGCGAATCTGGGATGAACCGAGAGTTTTATAAGAAAAACAAGCAACACCATTAACCTAGATTGAGCACTAGGAGGCCACCCTGCAAAGACAAGCCAATTCTGAGCATTCCAAACCGAGCAGGCCGGTTTTCATGGGCATGAGGCTGGCAACATTGTGGAGTTTGGGGTCAAGGTTGCTTCTGTAGCTCATATATCCTTTATACTACACCCTAGTACTGTTGTTTATCCCTATTCACCTGAACTAAAATCTGGAGAAAGTTGTCATGAGTTGCTGTATTGTTCTTGTAACTTTCCATGACATGAAGTTTTGATATTTGGTTTTGTATCGGTCACTTGACGTTTGTACGTCAATATCGGATGTTGTTTGGTTGATTTGCGTGAATAGACTATAAGTTTTAACCTATGTGCGATTATAGGGTCGTTTTGGTTTTGAATTAGACGTTTTGATGCGAAATGATATATGTGATATGTAGGTACCCTCACGTGGGCTTCGGACGATGATGAAGAGTATGGCGACGTTGACTTCGACAAACAAGGATCAAAGTGAGTAGATATATATCTACGGGGGAAGTCGGGTGTTGTTCATATCAGATTATTGCATTTTTATACCGCCCAATTTTTATCATATTGCTTATCGGTAGGTACTCTTGAGCCGTGTTTGCTAGTCAATTGCAGGATACAGGTTCTCGCCTCTTAACAATGAAATTCATGGAAAAACACGACAAAATCCGGGTTCCTGCCAACCACAGATAAAACACGGGTCTCCGCTCTTTATCCGTCTGTTGCCACACACCAGTTTAAGAGACAAAATGGCAAATCAATATCATTTTCATGCACAAGGCTCTATGGCAACACAAGATCCAAGAAATCTATGCGGAGCTCGAGGAAATCATGACAAAAAGATCCACATCAAATCACCTTTTGACATGCTGCAAATCTGGAAGAAATATGGAGAGATTCTGAGAAAGAAAGTGTACCAAAATGATCCAAACATCAACAATAAGAATCACAGAAAAGACGAGAAGCCAATTCCCCCAAAACGCCGCGGTTCCGCGGCAATAGCAGGCTTAGGCCGCGGAACCGCGGCCGTACTGTGGCAACAGAGGCTGGGCTTTCAGGGGCAGATTGGTCTTTTCATATTTGTTCTGATTGTTGCCCTAGATTTCCTTCTCCCTGCCTATAAATAGCCCAGAACCTTGTGAAGCCAAGGGTGCATATCTTGTATTTTTTCTAGGTTTTAGAATACTTGTTCTTCTTCCTCTTCTCATCTCTTCTCCATTGAAAAACTTGTAGTGAGCTTTTGTGAGTGAAGAATGATGAATAAAGAAGTTCCGTTTTTTATTATACTTGTCTTGTTCTCTTATTATTGCTTGTAATTTTCATTTGTTAAGTAGTTGTTGTTATTTATTGTTGTTTCTTTCTTTCTCTTTTTCTTTATCCTTAAAACAACCATGATGCTTACGCTTGATCCTTGCTAAGGTGAGGTCGCAAATAGCTAGTTGTTATCTTCTAATCTCTTTCTTTCTATCTTCCTCTTTGTTTTATTTTCTTTTCATTATGATGTGTGAGTAGTTTCCATACTTGTTAGGGTAGGATAAGGGAAGTTTGAGAGAAGGAAATCTCTCTCACTCTTTCCTTGCCCAACATCTTAAATCAACTCCCGTTAATTGAACCACAATCCGCTCCCTACGACACCCTATCCTACATGATAGCGGTGATTCCGTAGTGAGACCGGTTGTGGTTGAATTAACTGGAGGTTATGGCTAAGAGCCAAGAACGGACGGACAAGCACCAAAAGGAAGAACTTAAGCGTTGGAAAGCCTAGCTTATACTCGCAAGTTCCTTCCTAGTCGTGCTAATCCCGGTTGTTGCCGATTACCGTAACACCGATATTAAGAGTGGCAACGAAAGAAGTGAGCGACTCCTAACTCAAATTAACCTAATCCTAACCCTAACAAGCTCTCTTTACATATCATTTTAACGCTTAGATAATCACAAACAAATCTGGAAAATTGGACTTAACTCGTTAAAACACATAGAAAAAGATTCCCATCTCCCTGCGGACGACCCGTACTCAACCGGCTAGCTATAAGCGAAACCGTTTTGATTGCGGTAATTAACTAAACTTAAACACGCAGAATCTCTACCAATCAAATGGCGCCGTTGCCGCGGAGACGGTAGTTTATTTCCTTGTGTAATTTCGGGTTAATTTGTGAATATAAAGCTAACCGAAAAACAAAACAAAAAATATACGTTGTAAAAAAAATCATCTTGTTATTTTTGATTAGTTTTTGTGCAAGTGTGCAGGATAATACGAAGTTCGAGTTCAGTGCCAAAGACGTGGGAAGATAGACCCACATTTCGCGGCTACACCACGACGGATTAAAACGAAGCAAACGGTCTACTGTAAAAATCTGGAGCAGATACAGTAAGCAAGTCAAAATTCAGCACATCCAGATAAGCAGAGGACACCCAACAGAGCACAGCCAAAAATTTCAGAAGCCCAACCCCATCATACCGCCGCGGAACCGCGGCATAAGGAGGCTTAGGCCGCGGAACCGCGGCCGTTTGGTGCCTTCGGGCTTCCAAAATCCCTGTAAGTGTTTCTCTCCTCTCTCCCACTCCTCTGGATTCCAATAAACTGTGTTTTCTGCAGCATTCTTTGCGCAAATTCTCTTCCCCCTTCCAATAAACTGTTCTTGTGCAGGATTCTTTGCGCCGCGCTAAAAATAAAAATTGTTTGCAGTTGATTTGTTACCGCTTTGCATTCATTAATACGGACTTAAGGGGCTTGAAACCAATTCAGATTGGGTGGGGATTTCATCACCCTTCCCAGGACCCCAAAAATCACAAAAAGCATATGCATTGACCATTGTTAAATTAAAAAATACTAGACTCAGCCCTAAGGACTTCGCGCTCAATAGGACAGAGGACTAGTTACAGGCATCGGCCGTTTATCCTATCTGACTTTTGCGGTGTCTAGGCAAGTGTGTCGGAGGCAAGTGGTTATTTAATTAAGGAACTTCGCGAAAGCGTTGGACAACCTCCCACTTACCTGGCACTTACCTGGTCGCAATTGACGTAGAAGAGGCGGTTTGAGGTCCTATTTCTAGCCCTCTGGAACAGTTAGGAGCTGTCTAGCAGACCTAGGTGGCCCTAGATCTAGGTGTGATTGTGCATATCTTGTTTGTGATTGCTTAAAGCCGTAAGTCCGTACATATTTCTGTAAAGCTCTTTCTAAAAATAAAAAAAAAGGAAAAAATCAAAAACTTTTATAAAAACTTGCCCTTTGTCGCAAAAATCCATTTTTCACCCACCACCCATCGCCTTTCTCCATTGACGTTTTCTTACCCTCACCTTCTCCGCTTTGACTATACTAAATTCGTTTAGTGTATGTCCGCTTGGACTCGAGACACTAGCGCCCGCCTAGTCCGCGTTACGTTAGTCGCTACCGACTACGCGATCAACTCAGACGTCGAAACTCCGTCCACTCCTCTTTCACCTTTACCTTTAGCGGCCAACTCCGACGTTGACCGGAATTCTGTTCATACATCTTCACCTTCACCATCACCAACCTCTTCTTCCGCGATGTCAGGATTTAATCCAAACATCTCTTTGACTACCCCTGGATTGGCTCCACCTCCCACGGAGACCAATAACCCACCACCACCGCCTGTTGTAGCGCCGCAGCGAATCGCGCTCCACGATCGTTTCTATCCCACCCGTTCTGCACTTCCCACCTGCCTTTCTCTTCCACCGGCCAATGGGGATAATTTTGAAATTAAGCCCCACTTGATCAACATGCTTCCACGATTTCATGGGCTTGAATCTGAAGATGCCTATATCTTCATCAATAAATTTCAAAACGTTTGTGCCATGATGAAAACCACCCAGCTGTCGGACGATGCTATACGTCTACGGGTCATTCCGTTCACTCTATGCGATCTTGCTGAAAAATGGCTATATAGCACCGCTTCCCACTCCATAACCAGTTGGGACGAGTTTGTAAAAGCGTTTCTCAAGAAGTTTTATCCGAATCATAAAACCGCAAGGATACGTAACGAAATCAACCAATTCTCTCAGCTTCCTTCTGAACCCTTCTGGAAGTGCTTTGACCGGTACAAAGACCTTATTGTTCAGTGTCCTCACCACGGTATAGAGAAATGGCAACTTTGCCAAACCTTATACGAGGGCCTGAACCCAGCAACCAAGCGGTTGTTGGAAACCATCTGTCAGGGCCACTTCCTATCGAAATCTGACGAGGAAGCGTGGCAATTCTTTAACGACCTTGCGGAGCAAACTCTACAATGGGAGAGCACCAGACCGACTTCTTCTTCTTCTACCTCCACTTCTACCGGTCAGTCTAGGGTAGGAATTCACCAACTTGATGTCTCTATTGCGATGAAAGCTGAAATGGCTGCAATAACGAGAAATCTTGAAGCAATAGAGAGCAAATTCTCTGCTCCTGCCCCTGTTCTTCCCCTTCGTACCATTTGCGCTTGTTGTTCCGATCCTTCTCACTTAACCGAAGAGTGTCCTTACAATCCACCATCGCAAGGACAGGATCAGGTTAATGCTGCATTTCAGCAAAGACCGAGGAATGATCCGTACTCTTCCACCTACAATCCCGGTTGGAGGAACCACCCCAATTTTGCCTGGAATCAGAATCTGAATCAATTCCAAGGCAACAATTTCCAAAGGCCCCCTCCGCCGCAACAACAAGCGCAACAACAAACTCAACATCGGTTTCAGCAGCCCTTCCAACCCCAACCTTTTCAAAATCAGACGAACAACTTTGCACCCAACAATTCTTTTCCCCAAAACAATTTTGTTCCGTCAAACAACGATAAGGTTTCCTCGCTCGAACGAAGTCTGGAGGCGTTCGTTAAACAATCGACACAATCCACTGCCAACATCCAGTCTTCCATTCAGTCCTTAGTGCAACACACTGTCGCTCACGGGTAAAGCATCAAGACCATCGAGGCCCAGATTGCACAGCTGAATGCGGCCTTAAGCGAACGAGAGAAGGGGAAGCTCCCGTCCCAGCCACTCCCAAATCCCGGTCACCCACAGAATGTACATGTTGCTCTTGAACAACAGAACCATAATGTGAGTGCCGTGACCACATTGAGATCGGGAAGGATGCTGCAAAACAACATTGGCACACGGATCAATGATGACACCCCGGCCGCTTCTTCTTCTTCTTCTTCTCCTGCTTCTTCGTCTTCTGAGCCTATTCTCCATTCTTCAAAAGGCTCTTCTTCTTCTTCTTCTTCTTCTTCTGCTCTGAATGGACCCACTTCTCACTCCATGAAAACACCTGTTCTAGGATCCGTTCCAACTCCACAATCTCCTCCACAAGCATTAGACTCAACCAATTTTAAAAACGTCCCATTTCCAAACCGGTTGAGGTCTAATAAACAAAATCCTCAAATGGAGAAGATTCTGGAGTTATTTAAGCAGGTTAACATTAACATTCCTCTTTTAGATGCCGTCCAACAAGTCCCATCCTACGCGAAAATTTTAATGGACTTGTGCACGAAAAAGAGGAAGTCTCAGGTACCGAAGAAAGTTTTCTTGGCTAGTGCTGTGAGTGATGCTCTTACCCAATCTTTACCACAAAAACGGAAGGACCCTGGCTGTCCTACGATTTCTATTACCATTGGGGATAAGAACATCAACCGCAAACTATTAGATCTTGGTGCCAGTGTTAACCTGCTTCCGTACTCAGTATACGAGCAATTAGGCATAGGAGAGCTGAAACCCACACACTGTACTCTCCAAATGGCCGACCGATCGATCACCCATCCTAGGGGTGAGCTAGAGGATGTGTTAATCAAAGTCGGGGACTTCATATTCCCCGTTGACTTCATTGTATTAGACACACAGCCTGTAGCTAACCCCCGGAATAAAATTCCGGTGATACTCGGTCGCCCATTCCTTGCAACCTCAAATGCTGTGATCAATTGTCGCAATGGTTCGATGAACCTCTCTTTTGGAAACATGACAATTGAACTCAACATTTTTAGGTTGGGGAATCAGCCCTCCAAACCTAATGCTCATATACTGGACGTCTGCTCGATCCAGGAGATCATCCCTGAAGAGTGTGAATTCGAGGAGTTTCTGTTCGATCATGCTAACCTTAACGCCACTAGTGCGTTCCTCCTCGAACCTGCTGCTGTTTCTGCTCCCGACAACGACTACGAGTGTTTCACGTTCTTGAACGATCTTAGCCGCTCGCAACCCGAGTTTGAATCCTTCGAATTTCCGGATGAGTTACCTGAACCATCCGACTCGGTCGCTTACACTCGTTTCGAACCTTTGCTGGAATCTTTTAAGTTCGAGACCGCTTCACCAATCTTGCCTTCCATCGTTTCACCTCCAACTCTCGAACTCAAGCCTTTGCCGTCGCACCTTAAGTACGCTTACTTAGGTGAGAACGAGACCCTCCCTGTTATCATCTCGGCTTCTCTAGCTCCAGAGCAAGAGAAAGCCCTTCTCGCGGTCTTGCACAGCAACAGGCAAGCTTTTGGCTGGTCCATGACGGACATCAAGGAGATTAGTCCCCTGATCGTTGAACATCACATTCATCTGATGGATGATGCCAAACCAGCCCGGGATCCACAAAGACGTCTCAATCCAGTTATGAAAGAGGCTGTGAAGAAGGAGATCGTAAAATGTCTGGATAGTGGTATCATTTACCCTATCTCTGATAGCCAGTGGGTTAGCCCCATTCACGTTGTCCCCAAGAAATCAGGTATAACGGTCATCACTAACGAGGCGAACGAGTTAATCCCTACTCGGACCCAAACTGGGTGGCGAGTATGCATCGATTACAGAAAACTCAACGCCGCAACACGGAAGGACCACTTTCCACTACCTTTCATTGACCAAATGCTTGAACGATTGGCCGGACACGAGTACCACTGCTTTCTTGATGGCTACTCCGGCTATAATCAGAATCCCATCGCCGAAAAAGACCAGGACAAGACCACATTCACTTGTCCTTTCGGCACGTTTGCATATCGTCGCATGCCCTTTGGGTTATGCAATGCGCCCGCTACCTTCCAGCGGTGTATGATGGGAATCTTCTCAGACATGGTGAAAAAATTTCTGGAGATCTTCATGGACGATTTCTCCATCTTCGGCGATTCCTTCAACGAGTGTTTGCTGCATCTTGACGCTGTCCTTACCCGATGTAAGGACAAGAGTCTCACTTTAAATTGGGAGAAGTGCCACTTCATGGTGCGCGAAGGTATTGTCTTAGGACATATCATCTTGCAAAATGGCATAGAGGTTGACAAAGCGAAGATTGAGGTCATTTCCAATCTCCCTCCTCCCAGATGCGTTAGAGATATCCGAGCCTTCCTTGGCCATGCCGGTTTCTATAGACGGTTCATCAAGGACTTTAGCAAGATTGCTAGGCCCTTGACTCTTTTGCTGGCCAAGGATACGCCATTCGACTTCAACTCGAGCTGTGTGACTGCATTCGGGTCATTGAAAAGCTCACTCACTTCTGCTCCCGTTCTTTCTTCGCCTGACTGGACGCACCCATTTGAGATTATGTGCGATGCATCCGACTTTGCCATTGGTGCTGTCCTTAGACAACACATAAACAAGATGCCGCACGTGATCTATTATGCGAGCCGAACCCTGAACGACGCCCAACTCAATTATACAACAACTGAGAAGGAATTCTTGGCTGTTGTATTTGCTTTAGAAAAGTTCAGGCCCTACCTCATCGGCTCTCCAGTCATTGTCTACACAGACCATTCTGCTCTGCGCCATCTTTTTGCGAAGAAAGATGCAAAATCTCGGCTAATACGTTGGATCCTCTTGCTTCAAGAGTTTGACCTTGTCATTAAGGACAAACGAGGATGTGAAAACGTAGTTGCCGACCATCTCTCACGACTTCCTTCTTCGCCTTCGCTTCCAATTCCGATCAACGACGTTTTCCCGGATGAACAGCTCTTGACAGTATCTTGCGAACCCTGGTTTGCAGATATTGTGAACTATTTGGCCACGGGATTACTACCGACCGAATAGTCAAGTCAGGACAGACTTCGCTTCTTATCCTAAGTAAAACACTTTTACTGGGACGAAACCCTATCCGTTCAAGTACTGTCCCGACCAGATTATTCGTCGGTGTGTCCCTGACGAGGAATTCAAGAGTGTGCTGTCATTTTGCCACGATCAAGCGTGTGGCGGGCATTTTGGCTCCAGAAAGACAGCTGAGAAGATCTTGCAATGTGGTTTCTACTGGCCACAACTCTTCAAAGATGCTCAAGACTATTGCAAGACTTGCTCCCGGTGCCAACACATGGGCCGGATATCCCGGAGGAACGAGATGCCGCTCCAACCGATCTTGGTTGTGGAGATTTTCGATGTTTGGGGGATCGATTTCATGGGGCCGTTTCCCAGCTCTTTTGGGAACTTGTACATCCTTCTCGCTGTTGATTACGTCTCTAAGTGGGTCGAGGCTGCCCAGCCGGACTAACGACAACAAGGTTGTCGTTAGGTTTCTTAAAGAAAACATTTTCTCCCGTTTTGGGCACCCCCGAGCGATCATTAGCGACAATGGAAGTCATTTCTGTAACAAGATTTTCGAGGCCTTGATGCGGAAATATTCCATTAATCATAAGCTCTCTACGCCCTACCACCCCCAAACCTGCGGACAGGCCGAAGTTTCAAATCGGCAAATCAAGCAGATTCTGGAGAAGACGGTTTCCAAGAACCGTAAGGATTGGTCGCTGAAACTCATTGATGCCCTTTGGGCATTTCGAACCGCTTATAAGACCGACCTTGGCATGTCTCCCTATCGGCTTGTGTACGGAAAAGCTTGCCACCTACCTGTCGAAATAGAGCATCGCGCATTTTGGGCGATAAAAGAGCTGAATCTGTCTCTCGAAGATGCGGGCAGCCATCGGAAGCTGCAGTTGAACTAATTGAGCGAACTTAGGGATGAGGCTTACGATAACGCGGTTGTCGTTAAGAATCGAACGAAGGTGTTTCACGATAAACACCTTTTGCGCAAAACCTTCATACCTGGTCAGCAGGTACTGCTTTACGACACCCGACTACACTTCCATCCAGGAAAGCTCAGATCTCGCTGGAAATGGCCGTATTTTGTGCGGAATATGTATCCGCAGGGCGCTGTGGATTTGGAGAATCCAAAGGACGGTTCATTTTTCAAAGTGAACGGACACCGACTAAAACCGTACCTTAGCGCCGAACCAACAGAGGAGCTCCTGGTCTTACAGGAGCCGGTTTACCCTGCATAATCTTCCTCTGCCTACCACCAAACTTCGGTTATCCAGCCAAGAACAGTGGACACTGTTCCAAATAAGTTTGGGGGTATGTATATACCATTTTGTACATTTTTGTGGATATTCTTTTTCTTTTTCTTAAAACACAAATAATAATAATAATAATAATAATAAAAATAAAAATTTTGTGTATATCTAACCGACAATTTTGACCCTTCAAATGATCTCTTCATGCAATGACAGTGAGGACACTGTCCAGTTTAAGTTTGGGGGTACGCTCGGTACGCATTTCTAACCTTCGCATTCATATGTATATTTTGCATCTGCATATTAAAATCCATAAAATTCATAAAAATCTGAAAATTTTCTAAAAACATAAAAACTTTTTTGTCAAGTTAGCTAGTGGGAGGACTCTAATTCAACATTTCGACGGTTTTGTTTGATAAGATAAGAATAACTAAATCTTATGTTTAGATTTTGAAAACCTGAAAGATAACTCTCCTTTGAAGTTAACTATAGCTGATATACGTCTTTACATCATACTACACGTGTCGTGAGTTTTGGAAATTAGATGACAAGTCTTTTTATGTCTAAAAACTTTTAAATAGATAAATGATTTTCTGAGGATCAAATAGGTTTGTTCGGAAATAAGTAATATAAAGAATAGTTTATGAAGTGAAGTGAATATGAAGGAATGTTATTGATGCCTTAATTAGAACTAAGTCTGAAAAATAACCCATCTGAAACTTGATTGGAATGATTACACACCGAACCCACTAAACACGTCTTTTATCCAAAAAATAATTGAACTGCCGGTTATGTCTCCGTTCGTATTGAATCATCATGATTTTCACGCCAAACTGTCTTTTGTTTTTGGACCTAGGTAACTTGAGTAATTAAGTCCGCTGGGGTGTTTTTACACCTAATGCCCTAAAACCAACTGGTTTGGGTGCATTGGCCCAAAGCTCGCTAAGAAGCCTAGAAAGTCCAGATTAAAACAAAGTCAAGCAAGTGTTCTCTCCGAGTTAAAATTCCTAACGGTTCTTTGTGTGAGAATAATCTTGATAAAAGACAGTCTTTTATAAAAATTTTAGCGGAGATATGAAGGTTTTATTCTATGATAAAGACTATTGCACGTTCACAGAGGTGTGTATGAAATGAAAACAAGAAAAAGGCGGAGTGAAAAATAAGACCTAGTTTCCTGTTAAGGAAGATAGAAATTCTAAAGTTGAAACTTTACTGGAAAACGAAACTTGAAAAATTCTTAACTCTTTATAAAACTTATGTGATCCTTTTAAAATTTTTTATCTGGACTTATTGTATGATATGATGACTTTATTCGATCCTTCTGAAACTTAACGACACTATTTGCACTGCACGTAAAGACATATAAAATCTGTAGTTAAATAAGAAGCGAGGTGTGAAAAATAAAGGTTCGATAGTTTAGACTTAGGATAATAGAATTGTTATTTTCTGAAACAAAACTTTAGGGTTTGAATCTTAGTTATTTTACAAAACTAACTTGACCGGATTTTGTGGGTGTAATCCGCTGAAAACCCTCAGGAGACAACACTCCTCCAACTAGGGACACCTAGATGTTTAACGGCTTGTTGCACATGCTCAGTGCAATCGCGTTCCCTGCGAAAGTGAGGTTAGGAAATTTTTTGTGCATAAATTGGCTTTGCTCGGGACGAGCAAATGATAAGTTTGGGGGTATTTGTTCATATCAGATTATTGCATTTTTATACCGCCCAATTTTTATCATATTGCTTATCGGTAGGTACTCTTGAGCCGTGTTTGCTAGTCAATTGCAGGATACAGGTTCTCGCCTCTTAACAATGAAATTCATGGAAAAACACGACAAAATCCGGGTTCCTGCCAACCACAGATAAAACACGGGTCTCCGCTTTTTATCCGTCTGTTGCCACACACCAGTTTAAGAGACAAAATGGCAAATCAATGTCATTTTCATGCACAAGGCTCTATGGCAACACAAGATCCAAGAAATCTACGCGGAGCTCGAGGAAATCATGACAAAAAGATCCACATCAAATCACCTTTTGACATGCTGATTGTTATAAATTTCTTGATTGGATGTAAAAGTATCAAATCAAATAGTCCCCGGCAACGGCGCCATTTGATTGTTATAAATTTCTTGATTGGATGTAAAAGTATCAAATCAAATAGTCCCCGGCAACGGCGCCATTTGATTGAAACGATTTTCCGTTGTGTATGTAGAAAATAGAATAGAAATCACAACCAAAAATTATTTGACCGCAATCAACTACGGTGTCGGATGTAGATTGTAAGTGAGTGCGGATCGTCCACAAGGACAGTGTAAACGTTCGTCTTTTGAATTAGATGAGTTGAAACTTTAATGAAAAGAAAAAAAAACAATTCATGATTTGAAATTAAAGTTCAAGAATTAGAAAATACTAGATCTAAGAAAGCATTAAAAGATAGAATCAAGAATTGATCGTTTGATGATTTTTCCAAACCAAATCTCAAGAATTGAAATGAGGCTCGTAGGAATCGATCGGATCTATAGATGTGATGTAATCTTACAATTGCGTATTCTTATCCTTCGATGAATTGATACTAGATCGATGATGATCGATCGAGAATTAGGGATTTCCTGTGAAACTAGGGTTTCATCTTATCCCTTGTTCTTTCGTCGATATCATTCACATTCTAGCCTCTAGTAAATTCAAGAAACGATCGTAGATCCCTAATTTCGAGCGATCACAATCAAGAAAGCATCGCTACGAAACTAGGTCATCGATTCTTGAACTTGCTAGGGTTTACAAAACTCGTAGGACTTAAAAATCGTATTAAGATTTGTTACATCATCATTCTATTAATCGTCTCGACTCCTTTACGAGCGGAGTTTTACTCAAACATCACAACAAGAACAACAATTACAAATTGAGATCTAATCATGATGCAAGAATTAAAAGAAAGCAAGATTAAAGAATTTCACCTTTTATTTATATCAACAATTTCATTACATTCGCTCAAGAACTACAAGAGGAAGAATTCGATCGTCGACTTGGCTTCGCTCGTCTCCGTGGGTCGCGAATCGGCTTGGATCACTTGCCCGATTGAAGATCGGCTCGGCTCCTAAAAGGTTGAAGGCTTCTCGCTTGATTTGGTACTCAAGATCTTGAATTTGGAGTGGAATTAGGGTTAGGGTTTCGCACAAGCCTTGTCACTAGACTTGTGGAAGAAGATGATGAAAGAGGGAATATCTAAGATTATTGATTATTGATTACCTAAAGATTGATTCCCTTTTACCCTAGGTCTAGGTTCCTATTTATAGACATCTAAACCCTAGATCTAGGATTTCAAATTCTAAGTTTCCCTCCTAAAGTTTGTTGAGGAAATTCAAATTTCCCTCCAAAAGTTAGTTAGGGGAGAAGCTTCTAGATGTGATTAGTTAGGAGGGAGCTTCTAGAAGAGGATTAATTAGGAGCTTAATTAGGATTAGCCTTGCTTAATCTTCTTTGCTGATCTGGCAGTAGCTTCTGGAGAATTATAGAATTTGACGTATCAGACATGCATGTGGGCCCTGAGATAAGAATAATGCCCTAAAAATTCCTTGCTGACGTGTCCAAAGTGCGGCGGATCCGCGGCACAAGCAGGCTCCCGCCGCGGATCCGCGGCTCTTTGGAGTCTTCATGGCTCTGGCTTTCTGGTACAGGCTTGGGCTGATGTATGGGCCTTTATTGTATATGTTGAATTTAATATCTCCTTCTGAAATGCTACCAGATCTGAAATCATGAAGTTGGCGAAATTTTTGATCAGCTCTTTTGTTTTTCTTCCGTATTTTCCTGCACAGACTCAAGACAAGTGTTGCGCAAATACAGAAATGATGCGATGCCATGAAATGCGGTTAATTTCCTTTAAAGTGTCGGTTTAAAAGTCTAACACATGAAATCTGATATTTTACGACTGATTTGCTAATATGTGAAATATGAATACCGAACACTTCTAAATGTATGCAAAAGATGGGGAAATTGCTGTGTTAAAAATACATTATTTTCGACTGATCAAATACCCCCAAACTTAATTTCGATCGTCTCGAGCGAATGTTTTATTAAAAAGAGAAGGAGAAAATAAAGAAAGAGAAAAACTAACTAGCACACTTTCGTAGGCAACACGATTGCACTGAGCAGGTGCAACAAGCCTTTAAACCTCTAGGTGTCCCTAGTAGGAGGAGTGTCCTAAGGGTTTTCAGCGGATTGCACCCACAAAATCCAATAATAAAAGGAAGATCATGAATATTACATTTAAAGACAAGAATTCTAAAAGAAAAGCCTTGAAAATTAGGGTTTCCAACTAAGCTAGCTTTTCGGTTGTCATAAGCCCTATCTTAATGGTCATGAAAAGATGTTAGAAATCACGTCCTCCCTCAATAAAACATCGCCTTATTCTTCATTCCTATCTTTCT
Organism: Agapanthus africanus; assembly: GCA_030015575.1. Taxonomy (NCBI): domain Eukaryota; kingdom Viridiplantae; phylum Streptophyta; class Magnoliopsida; order Asparagales; family Amaryllidaceae; genus Agapanthus; species Agapanthus africanus. The sequence goes on along the minus strand of CM057342.1, from coordinate 405,464,918 downwards.
TCCAAACATCGATCATATCACCCTGCGTGTGTGTAAAGACATCCCTACACCCGGAGAATTCAATTCAAGCTATCATACTCTTGCCCATCAGCCTTAGTACTTTTTAATTAATGAATATTTATATGAATTTGCTTACACACTTTCATGCGACCGTTAATACTTCTTGAGGTACTAACCGATCGATTACTCATGTGCTTGCTTACTTGGTGTATTTTCCTCGTCTTGCACCACCTTAGGCATAGCAGTGACTCCCAGACCAGTTGGCCTTAGGGCACTAGGTGAAGAAGCACCCTCGCTATATATTTTTTATTGCCCTTGGTGATAACAAAACCAGTGTCCATTTTTCTCACCACTTTATATTTTTATTCATTTTTTTTTATTTCCTTCATACTTTTGGCTTTAAGACAAGAGCATTTCAAGGTATCCTTTACTATCCCAGGCTTCAAGACGTGTGTAAGTGCGAATAGCAGCGTATCAACGTTCAAAATGTTTGGCTTTCAGAATAGAAACTATTTTTCAGACTTATTTTTATCCTCAGATTAGTGACGTCTTTCATCTTACTAACCCTTGGGACAACGGCTCATAACTACTTATTACTAGTTCGTATAAGAAAACTTCTAATTTTCTTGGTTTTCTTAAATTTTTCTAATCTCATGGATGTAATTTTTCACTATCTAAACTTTTATTATCTTATTTATGTACAAAAATATTTTTATAGTTTTGAAATTTTTTTAAATTTTTATAGGTTTTTTCAAAAATGTTTTGTGCTTATGCAAATGATATGCAAATGATGCGAAAATAAGCACAAACCTCCCCCAAACTTGTTTTCAACAGTGTCCTCACTGTTGCTCTCTGCTAAATCTGAAAACCTGTAAGCTTGGGAGGAATTTATTAGTGGGGGCAAAATATTTAAGTGAAGATCCTCCCCCAAACTTATTTTTGGCTCTCATTTATTGAGGACAACAGTTATTTCAAGAGCCAAAAAATACACCCCCCCTCAAACATGAGTTAGACAATTAGAAGCATTTTAAGAGGGGGTGAGTCATTTGGTCAAATAAGACTTTACAAAGACCAAAAGTTAACACCAACCATTCAAAGATTTTATCGGTAAAGCGTATAGGTTGGTGGAAGAATGTGTTGTATCGTGTCAAGAAAAAGTGGGGAAGGGATAAGAGATGGTCTGTAAAGGTTTTGAATTTTAAATTAGAGAAAAGAAAAAATGAGGATGAATGTGAATGATTAGGAAGAAGGAATGGTGCTGGTTCATCTTCTATAGGTTGAGGTTGATCAATCACAAAATCCGTGTTGTTTAAAAATTCTAGTTCGTCAGCAAAAAGTTCTTCAAAACTTTTATCAATAGTGTGATCAAACATTTTGCTGTCAAAAAGTTTTGTGCCAGAATTTATCTTACTTGATTTGTCAATATATGTGGAGGTGAAAAACTCATCTACCTCATTTTCAAAAATATCCAAATCAAGTTGGCTTCCTGGCCTTGTCGAACTTGAACTATCGGATTGTGATTCATCAACACTCACTATCATTTCAGGGACAGAAGAAGAACCAGAGGGAGTGGAAAATGAAATGGGTGAACGTATCGATGTGTCGAGTGTCGGTAAACCAGATGTGGGAGATGAAGGCTGAGTTTCGGTCTGATCTTCGGGTATACAAATTTCAAGACGTATTTGGAGTTCGGGAAGAATTAAAGGCTCAAGATGATGACCACAAGGAAGTGAAAGGATTTGATAAATTGGTAGAACAAAATCATCCACAATTTCGGGTTCATCAATTAATATATCCCCAACGTCAATCACCTCATTCAAGTGAAGGTTAAAATCCTCAAACACCTCATCAAAAGCACAGTTTTCAATCAGTTTTGGTTCAAGAGTGGAAGTGTAGAGATCATACGGTTTTGGCATAGTTTCACTTGGAATGGGCCCATCACAGTCGGGTAAATCAAACATCGCATTATTACACAACTTGTCATATATTCTATCGTCAATAGGTGTATCCTTTGGTGCACTCAATGAATCTGTGAAACTAGAGTTGTGGATTTCAGTTTGGAAAGGGGATGTTTGATTGGGAAAGGTGTACATCTCTCTCTCACTACACAAATTCTCATTTTGTTCCATACCCGAATTATATACTGGAAAATTTTGGGCTGGTTCGGGATCATTTGCTTGTATCCATGCTGTTAACTTCCTAAATTGGTTTGTCAATTCCACATACTGCTCTAATGTCTCCTCAAGATTAGACTTCGGTCGATAAGGAGTTTTAGGATAAGGTTGAAATTCTTGTGGACAGTTAAAACTTCCAAATGACTGATCAGAAGGACTATATAGAGAAGGTGGAAAAATTGGATTTGATTGATAGGAACAGAATGGTTGTGAAAATTGGGTAGGAGTAGGGTCAGCATTATGATAAGAAGAATTTTGATATTGGTTCGTTGGTTGGTCATTGGACATCCTACATGCTTCAAACCGTCTATCAAACTCTTCTTGGAAAAGTGGAGGTGATGGTTGATATTGGTCCGGGTTGAAACTTTGGCCTCTAGCCCTAGCTATATGCTCAGCAATGGAAATTCGTCTCGGGGCTTCCTCACTAGGGATATCAACGGGAACAGATGTGAAATTAGGATACGGTTGATAGGACCTAGACTGAGGTGGCCAACTGTTTCTTCCTGCTTGTTCTATATGATCTTTTATGGACATGGAAGATCCGGACGGTATACCGAAGGGATTACGAAAACATTTAATATCTGGTTCTGGACACCAATGCTCGGAAAAATATTTTCTATTTGGGTCACCCATTGTAAGAAGGGAGGAGTGGGAAAGGGTAAAAAGGGTAAAAAGAAAGAAAAAGAAAAAGGGGGGGAGAAATTAATTGGTTTGTTTGAAAAAGAAACGGAGTTTTGAAAATATGATGCAATCACAACAAATGCAACACACAACCCTAGAATCTAGTGGTCACCTAGGTCCGGCTCTAGACCGCTCCTAACTGCCAAAAGACAAGACGCAGGATAGAATCCTCCACTGCCTCTTTGTCCCCCTGTGGCCGGATAAGTGCCAGGTAAGTGGGAAGGTACTCCACTACGTAAGTAGTGGGCCTAATTAAAAACCACTAGCCTTAGACACACTCGCCTTAGGCACCACAAGAAAACGCGGATAAGCAATGAATTACCCACGGCCCTCTTCTGTCCTAATTGAGCGCGGCGGTCCTTAGAGTCATCTCTAGATTTCTTTTAATTAATGTGGGTCAATGCGGATGCAAGTTTTGCGATTTTCGGGGCCTAGGAAGGGTAATGAAATCCCCACCTAATTTGGATTTGGTCGTGCCCCTTAATTTCCGTATTTAGTATGCAAACAACCAAAAATCAAAAAACACGCACAAATTTTAATTTTGCTTTTGCGGCGCTGCGATTATTTGCAAAGAAACCTGCAGCAAAGTGTTAATTGGAGTAGACAGAGAAGAAGATAAGAAAGTTAGGGACTCACAGAGGAAAATTGGTGCAGTGAAGAGCTAGGAATGCCGCGGATCCGCCGCAGGAGAGGGTGTTTTGCCGCGGAAACGCGCTTGGGTGGTGAGATCACTGCGCAAGATTTTTACAGAGAGTTTCTGTTCAGCTGCTGAGTCCTCTGGAATTTTCAGAAAATTTTTTCTCCAGCTCCAATGATTCCAGATTTCCTCGCAATCAAATCACAACACACGTATTAGTGTTTGCACGAATTTTGATCACAAAATTTAGATGGACTAAAATTTTCAACTCAAATTTCAAAATACGAACAATTAGCACACTATCCCCGGCAACGGCGCCATTTGATTGTTATAAATTTCTTGATTGGATGTAAAAGTATCAAATCAAATAGTCCCCGGCAACGGCGCCATTTGATTGTTATAAATTTCTTGATTGGATGTAAAAGTATCAAATCAAATAGTCCCCGGCAACGGCGCCATTTGATTGAAACGATTTTCCGTTGTGTATGTAGAAAATAGAATAGAAATCACAACCAAAAATTATTTGACCGCAATCAACTACGGTGTCGGATGTAGATTGTAAGTGAGTGCGGATCGTCCACAGGGACAGTGTAAACGTTCGTCTTTTGAATTTGATGAGTTGAAACTTTAATGAAAAGAAAAGAAAACAATTCATGATTTGAAATTAAAGTTCAAGAATTAGAAAATACTAGATCTAAGAAAGCATTAAAAGATAGAATCAAGAATTGATCGTTTGATGATTTTTCCAAACCAAATCTCAAGAATTGAAATGAGGCTCGTAGGAATCGATCGGATCTATAGATGTGATGTAATCTTACAATTACGTATTCTTATCCTTCGATGAATTGATACTAGATCGATGATGATCGATCGAGAATTAGGGATTTCATGTGAAACTAGGGTTTCATCTTATCCCTTGTTCTTTCGTCAATATCATTCACATTCTAGCCTCTAGTAAATTCAAGAAACGATCGTAGATCCCTAATTTCGAGCGATCACAATCAAGAAAGCATCGCTACGAAACTAGGTCATCGATTCTTGAACTTGCTAGGGTTTACAAAACTCGTAGGACTTAAAAATCGTATTAAGATTTGTTACATCATCATTCTATTAATCGTCTCGACTCCTTTACGAACGGAGTTTTACTCAAACATCACAACAAGAACAACAATTACAAATTGAGATCTAATCATGATGCAAGAATTAAAAGAAAGCAAGATTAAAGAATTTCACCTTTTATTTATATCAACAATTTCATTACATTCGCTCAAGAACTACAAGAGGAAGAATTCGATCGTCGACTTGGCTTCGCTCGTCTCCGTGGGTCGCGAATCGGCTTGGATCACTTGCCCGATTGAAGATCGGCTCGGCTCCTAAAAGGTTGAAGGCTTCTCGCTTGATTTGGTACTTAAGATCTTGAATTTGGAGTGGAATTAGGGTTAGGGTTTCGCACAAGCCTTGTCACTAGACTTGTGGAAGAAGATGATGAAAGAGGGAATATCTAAGATTATTGATTATTGATTACCTAAAGATTGATTCCCTTTTACCCTAGGTCTAGGTTCCTATTTATAGACATCTAAACCCTAGATCTAGGATTTCAAATTCTAAGTTTCCCTCCTAAAGTTTGTTGAGGAAATTCAAATTTCCCTCCAAAAGTTAGTTAGGGGAGAAGCTTCTAGATGTGATTAGTTAGGAGGGAGCTTCTAGAAGAGGATTAATTAGGAGCTTAATTAGGATTAGCCTTGCTTAATCTTCTTTGCTGATCTGGCAGTAGCTTCTGGAGAATTATAGAATTTGACGTATCAGACATGCATGTGGGCCCTGAGATAAGAATAATGCCCTAAAAATTCCTTGCTGACGTGTCCAAAGTGCGGCGGATCTGCGGCACAAGCAGGCTCCCGCCGCGGATCCGCGGCTCTTTGGAGTCTTCATGGCTCTGGCTTTCTGGTACAGGCTTGGGCTGATGTATGGGCCTTTATTGTATATGTTGAATTTAATATCTCCTTCTGAAATGCTACCAGATCTGAAATCATGAAGTTGGCGAAATTTTTGATCAGCTCTTTTGTTTTTCTTCCGTATTTTCCTGCACAGACTCAAGACAAGTGTTGCGCAAATACAGAAATGATGCGATGCCATGAAATGCGGTTAATTTCCTTTAAAGTGTCGGTTTAAAAGTCTAACACATGAAATCTGATATTTTACGACTGATTTGCTAATATGTGAAATATGAATACCGAACACTTCTAAATGTATGCAAAAGATGGGGAAATTGCTGTGTTAAAAATACATTATTTTCGACTGATCACATGCTGCAAATCTGGAAGAAATATGGAGAGATTCTGAGAAACAAAGTGTACCAAAATGATCCAAACATCAACAATAAGAATCACAGAAAAGACGAGAAGCCAATTCCCCCAAAACGCCGCGGTTCCGCGGCAATAGCAGGCTTAGGCCGCGGAACCGCGGCCGTTGTGGCAACAGAGGCTGGGCTTTCAGGGGCAGATTGGTCTTTTCATATTTGTTCTGATTGTTGCCCTAGATTTCCTTCTCCCTGCCTATAAATAGCCCAGAACCTTGTGAAGCCAAGGGTGCATATCTTGTATTTTTTCTAGGTTTTAGAATACTTGTTCTTCTTCCTCTTCTCATCTCTTCTCCATTGAAAAACTTGTAGTGAGCTTTTGTGAGTGAAGAATGATGAATAAAGAAGTTCCTTTTGTTATTATACTTGTCTTGTTCTCTTATTATTGCTTGTAATTTTCATTTGTTAAGTAGTTGTTGTTATTTATTATTGTTTCTTTCTTTCTCTTTTTCTTTATCCTTAAAACAACCATGATGCTTACGCTTGATCCTTGCTAAGGTGAGGTCGCAAATAGCTAGTTGTTATCTTCTAATCTCTGTCTTTCTATCTTCCTCTTTGTTTTATTTTCTTTTCATTAAGATGTGTGAGTAGTTTCCATACTTGTTAGGGTAGGATAAGGGAAGTTTGAGAGAAGGAAATCTCTCTCACTCTTTCCTTGCCCAACATCTTAAATCAACTCCCGTTAATTGAACCACAATCCGCTCCCTACGGCACCCTATCCTATATGATAGCGGTGATTCCATAGTGAGACCGGTTGTGGTTGAATTAACCGGAGGTTATGGCTAAGAGCCAAGAACGGATGGACAAGCACCAAAAGGAAGAACTTAAGCGTTGGAAAGCCTAGCTTATACTCGCAAGTTCCTTCCTAGTCGTGCTAATCCCCGTTGTTGCCGATTACCGTAACACCGATATTAAGAGTGGCAACGAAAGAAGTGAGCGACTCCTAACTCAAACTAACCTAATCCTAACCCTAACAAGCTCTCTTTACATATCATTTTAACGCTTAGATAATCACAAACAAATCTGGAAAATTGGACTTAACTCGTTAAAACACATAGAAAAAGATTCCCATCTCCCTGCGGACGACCCGTACTCAACCGGCTAGCTACAAGCGAAACCGTTTTGATTGCGGTAATTAACTAAACTTAAACACGCAGAATCTCTACCAATCAGGTGTATGGCGTATAGCACCCCCGCACTTTTGTAGGGTAGAATGCGAATGAAATTTATATATTTATTTATATGTGTTAATGTGAGACGCGAATGCTTAGAGAGAAAGTAACTTCGTTTAGTTTCTTAGTCGCGAAACCCTAGAGTAAAGATCGGCACACACGCACACACACACGCATACATGTGATTTTCTTATGCGTATATAGGGATATATATATATATGTATATATATATATATATATACATATATGTGTTAGTTTTATGTATGCCCTAGAGGCCATTACTGTACATACGATGTATATTGTAGTGGATGCTTGGATATATATAGGGAGGACTTTCTTGCTCGACATGATATTATGCTATCTGGTTGCACTTTATCTTAACATGTACTCTGATTGTCTCTATGTTACATGTTGATAAAGCCCTTAGGATGAGTACTTGACTACCAGGACTATGATGCAGATCATACTAGTAGGGACAGTATAGTCGCTAAGAACATTCTTCAAATGTTCCTAGTCGTAGGTGTATCGAGACAAGGCATCGATATACCAGAGTAGACTAGCGTATAGCTTCTCGACCAATGTAGATGGGCGATGGATGATCCCATATCCATTGGTGTTTGACATCAGAGACAGTATACGGGTGCTCAGTGGAGACTGGGAACATTGGAAGAACTCGCCGAGAACTCCCTGATGGTAATATACCTCACGTCTGATGGCAGTTCTCCGGTGACACTGGTACAGGTTAGTCTGTAGACACGAGATCGTCATAGAGTCTTGTGTGATTCCCACCGTGCTTTGATTTCCACCATACCATGTTCAAGAGAACGTGCAAAACGGTGGCTATTGGGTACAGTCCCGAGTCACATGAAGGCAATGAGCGATAGGAGGGGTTTCGTCTCTCCCGGTATAGGGTGTTGATGTTGCGCAGTGCTCGATTGGATATAACAGGAAGTCCTTGGGCAAGGCTACTTCAGAGATATACTGGTAAGTGTTATCAGTAGTTTCTCGACCCGTTCTGAGCCTCATATCATCAGGACCTATCGAGTTATTGGGGTCTAACGTTTACCAACCCTAGACGAGATATGCGACATATCAGACGAAGAGACCGGATTGTACGGTAGTGTTACTGATTGGATTCGCAGGAGTGTGAGCAGGCTTGCTTGTTGATCTTTTGATCGCTCAATACCCGAGTGGCCGTTACGTTTAGCAAACTGCTTGCGACTTGTGGGTGTTTGATATGATCATCAGCTACTACCGGCGTATTGACGAGTCTTTAGAGTCCTACACAGGGATTTCCTGGCTCAAGCAAAACGGAGTAGGAGCGCATATGTGATATGTGCGAGATCGAGATTGATACGATATGAGATACTGTATTGTATTCTCACGATTCGTGACATTGGTCGGTTATATGTGATATGACCAAGTTATCGGATCAAATATTGATACGATAAGTCGTTACACTAGATATTAGTCGGTTATATGTGATATAGCCGGATTATTAAATCAAGAGTTGATTTAATAATTTAATGTATAATTATATATTAGATATATTACATTACATTAACTAGTATTACCTCACTTATGATTCTTTTCTCACTTGATGTACACATTGAATATATGTGATATATTTTTGTATACATGTATTGTGTCATGGTTGATGATACATGATTGATGGGTGTATGAGACTTAAACCATATTAAAGTTAAATTAGGGTTTTATATATTGCTTAAAGAATAACAAAAGAGAATGACTTAGTCAAAGTTATCAAGCTAAGATGAAGCTTGTAGATCGAGATCCCTTCACCGGGATGTATCCTGCACCTTATTCGATGAGGAAAGGACCGAGATCCCTTCACCGGGAGTGACTCCTTTAGCAATAACTGGCAGATGCTACACACTCAGTTTATCTTTTGATTGCTTTTAATAGTTTTTGCTTTGCACAGTGATATATATGATATATACCGCACCTCATTCGACGAGGAAAGGGCCGACGATCCCTTCACCGGGAGTGACCCCTTTAGCAAAACTAGAAAAGCCTCAAAATCATTCCATTTCAAAACTTCATTTGATTCTACAACGATATCAAGTTCATTACGTAATAGGTTTTCAGAAAAACCTGTCGTAGCCCTCCGTCATTTCAGATAAATCCTGTTTAGTATTCGTGCTGCGTTTGTTGACCTTGTCAAGACGCAGTGTGCGGTAGCTAACCAGTATTTATCTGCTTATGCATATGATGCAGATTGGGTTAGGGTAGTCGTGCGGCCTTGTTGACCTTGTCAAGGGTCGTGCGGGTGGGTTTGATTCAATCAAGAAATGACGGGTTGAACTTGACTTGCGGTCTATGGTTTGTTGACCTTGTCAAGGTCATAGATCGTTCGGGGCAAAATATTATCGGGAATTTCAAGTGTTGAAATTTGCAATGAGATTGCATACCTTCTATGAGATAGTTGGATCCCGATACCCACTGCGAGTAAGAGTTACTCCTGGGAGAGTTTTACACATTACAATTAGCCGATCAAGTAGGTGTCTAGAAAGGTGTTAACGAGGTTACGCCTCTGGGAAAACGAGGTTTACATTAATTAGGTTCGTGCGAAAGCACGGGGGACCTCCCTCAAAGTACCGACACTGGCCTGGCTGAAAGATTGGCGAACTTGTAGTGTGTAATTAATCCCGGCTAGTCTTTCCTTAAAAGGTTTGAAGGAACATTTGATAAAAAGCAGTGGGAGCCATCCTGATTAGATAAAATAAAAACCAATCTATTCTTGCAAGAGCGCACGCTGAGTGTTTTCTTCTCTCTCTCTCCAGGTAGCGACCATATCACGCCTTAATCAAGATAATAATACGGATTATTGACCGAACCCGCTTGTTATACTGAGCTGGGGAAAGTTGGTCCCGCTCCAACTTATAATTGTTATAAGACAGAGCAGGAAATTGGGGAATACCAGATTTCCCGTGCCGCCGAAACGAAGAGAGTGCAAGTTGATGCATCATCTTCGGGTGTGTTCGTTACAAAGAACTGTTTCTCAGTATCCTCCGCATCCTGGGTATATGATACCGGATCAGGATCCCAGATATGTAATCTGTTACATAGGGCTACAGTAAGGTAGAAAAACTGAGAACGGGTGATAAGTTTCATGAGGCAGAAATCGGGGCAAGTGTTGCAGCCAAGTCTGTTGGTCACTGTTACCCTGTATTCCAAATACGTTGATTCTGAACGAATGTTATTAGATACCGAACCTGATATACAAAATCATATCAGTCTCTTTATTAGTAAAGAAATGATAAAATTTTGTATTGTTGGATAATGTTTTGAACATTTCCTATATCAAAAGTTGATTGGTTCAGGCACGTTATCTAAAAGCATTAATGTTCTGAATCAAACTACAGTTCTTAGTATACAGAACACACACAAGAGGAAGAGTTCAGAAATGAATGAATTCTTCTTGAGGTATTGTAGACTAGGTCATATCAATGCGACCCGACTAGCTGAAGTTGCATATAGATGCATATTTAAATCAGTTTGAATTTACATCTTGTGAAACTTGCCAGTCATGTCACAAAGATACGATGACCATAGCTCTGTTTATTGGAAACAGAGAAAGAGTTAGTAAACTCTTGGGATGATACATGTTGATGTATGTAAGGTCCCCTGTCTACACATGCCAGGACTGGTTCTTTGAACTTCGTTACATTCTCTGATAATCTCTCAAGATTCAGACATATGTTCCTGTTGAAACACAAGTCCGAACCTTTTGAGATATTCACAGAATATAATTTAGAAGTAGAAAACCAAAACACGGGTATAAGTATTATGTCCTTTGATGAGATCGAGGAGGAGAATACTTGAGCACGGAAATCCTGGATTATTCTAAAGGAGAATGAGATTCTCTCTCAGCATTACTCCTCCGTATACACCATAGCACGATGGTATATCGGGGCGGAGCAATAGCACCCTATGTGATATGGTGTGCTCTATGATAAGTACTACTGAGTTTCCTATTTCCTTTTGGGAGTTATGCACTTGAGAAGTTGCATACCTATTGAATAGGGTTCCGATCAAATCAGTTGCCTACCACTTCATATGTGATATGAAAAGGGAAGAGCCCATATCTTAAGTTGGTTAAGATTTGGGGTTGTCTGAGCTGTGTCTGAAAAACAAAATCCGGACAAGCTCGAGGCAAGATCTGTTATGTAGAACTGGAAATGTTCCAGCTATACAAACAACAGCAGATGATTTGATAAAACCAAAGGATTCAATAGTTACCAACGAACCTCAGCCTCTCCGCCGATCTAGTAAGGTTCCTCACCCGCCTGAGAGATACTTCGGTAACTCTATGACAGTGGGAGCGAGGATTGCATCATGAGATGATGACCCAACTAGTTTCGAGCTGGCCATCAGGAGTGGGACTCTGTAAGAATGGCTGGATGCTTAGCGATCTGAGATGGAATCCATGACACGAACAAAGTATGGACTTTGGTTGCTATATCTGAAGGGTTAAATCTGTAAGTCGATGTGCAACACCCCACGACTTGCGGGGAGGCGGAAATATGAAAAACGATCTTGTTCTTTGCTTAAACATCGACTAACCGCATGAATCGAAGCTAAACGATAACTAACATCAAACATAGAAGTTAACAACTATTATGTAAAGGGATTATACCTAAAGAACCGTGTCCTTCGTCTTTACGAACTCCACCTCCTCCTCGGCCTTCTCGAAGTAGTAGACGATCCACCCGAGAGCTTTACTCCAAGCTTAGCCTCTAAACTTGAGGCAACTAAACTTCTTTAAGTGCTAATCAAAGAAGTTAGGTGAAATAGAGTGAGGGTTATGGTTTAATAAGTCTAACTAATCCTTGTACTCAACACATGAGAGGGGAGGATTAGGGTTTGAAGAGGGAGAGCTTGAGGAGAGAGAGGGTGAAGATAATAATGAAGTGAGAATAATGAGTTATCATAATATATATCAAGCATTTCTTTTTACCAAGAAAAGAAAAGAAAATGATTTACAACCATGCTTGATAAATATCTTGTGGTGATTCATCACCATGAGTCATTAAGCAATTATGAAGCATTAATGACATGGATGAATCATCTATATGACTCACTAATCTCATTCAATGCATATGCCACCTAAACCTCCTTAGTCACCATCTTCTAGAAGCTTCTCGCGCAATTACGAGAACGCCCCTCCTTTCCGTAAAAATACGGAAAAGCTTTAGACTGTACAAATCCAATAACCGGATACCGGTAACTGGCTTAAACCAAAGCCGACTGGTAAAAACTGTCCGAAAGTCGTACGTGCGTAAACACACGTATGCGTCCGAACCCTTGTCGTAAAACCATACGACCTCTATATCGTTTCGCCTGGAGTAGGGAAACTCTCTGTGTGGGACTCTAGAGACTCGACTACTACGCTGGCAGTGGGTTTAACCACAGATCGCAAGCGGCACTAGCTGTACGTAACGGTCCCCAGGTAGATGTCGATAAGAAGGCCGATGAGGAAACCCATCCGAACTCCTACTGAGTCTGATGTGACAATCTCCATACAGTCCGGTCCGTTCGTCTAAGACTATCGCATATCGGGCCTAGGGGGCGGCAAGCGTCAATCCCCTAATAGCGGTATAAGTCGTGTCGGAGGGAAGCCCATTACACCCTGAGAAACTACTGGAACCTACCAGCAAATCTCGATTGCCCTGGCCAGGGACTTTGCGTAATGGCTCTCTGACACAGCGCGATATTAACCCCCAATACCGGGAGAGACGAATCCTGTCTAACTGCCACTGCCTCCAAGTGCTCGGGACTGCACCCAACTGCTACCTGTTTGCACGACTCCTTTGAGCCGTGGTAGGGTAGCAATCTAAGAACAGTGGGACACACTCGAGGCGAAGTAGCAGTGTCAAGTCTGCGGACTATGCTGTACTCATGTCACCTGGGAACTGTTCACTGACGACTGGTATAAAACCAACCAACAGTTTCCTATGAGTCCTGTCCGGTGTACCCGTAACCTAACGAGCACCTGCATACTATCTCCAGTACGACGTACTGACGGCTGTGGGACAGACCATCTCCCCAACTGGGATGAGAAGCGTACACACTAGTCTACTCCGGAGTATCGATGCCCTGTCTCGATAATCCAACGACTAGGGACCTGAATAAGGATGTGCTTGTAGACCACCCAGCCCCCACTAGTGTGACTGCCATCACAACGCTGGTAGTCAAGCAAGATCCTAAGAGCTCTATCAATACGTATACTCACATATTAAGATAGAAAAAATCAAGTAGCATACTACCATGTTTAGCAAGACTGTTATATACATGTGAATATCCCAAGCTTCCATTAAGTAATATACAAACTAGTATGATACAATAATGGCCCCTAGGGCATATACACTAACAATCTCCCACTTGCACTAGGGCCATGTACTGGCATATCGAAGACCGATGATCTCGAGTAGTCTCTCGAATTGAATCTGAGGTAGGGCCTTTGTGAATGGATCAGCAATGTTCTCTTCAGAAGCAACTCTCCGAACCTCGATCTCCTGACGATCAATAATCTCCCTGATCAGGTGATACCGCCTTAAGATGTGTCTGGACTTCTGATGGGACCTTGGTTCCTTTGCTAAAGCTATAGCTCCGTTGTTGTCGCAATACAGAGGTATTGGATCAACTATGGTAGGAACCACCTGAAGTTCTGTTAGGAACTTCTTCATCCAGACTGCTTCTTTTGCGGCATCGCAAGCAGCTATATACTCCGTTTCCATCATCGAGTCAGCAACGGTGTCCTGCTTGGAGCTCTTCCAGCACACCGCCCCTCCATTGAGGGTAAAGACATAACCCGACATGGACTTGGAATCGTCCTTATCACTCTGGAAGCCGGAATCAGCAAAGGACTCCAACCTGAGGTCTTTTCCGCCGTAAACCAAGAACATCTCCTTAGTCCTTCTCAGGTACTTGAGAATGTTCTTTACTGCTATCCAGTGCTTCTCCCCTGGGTCTGACTGATACCGGCTTACCACGCTCAGTGCGTAAGCTACATCTGGTCTGGTGCACAACATCGCATACATTATAGAGCCTACCGCAGAAACGTAGGGTATAATAGACATGCGTTCCCTTTCCAAATCAGTCTTGGGAGACATCTCTTTGGAGAGGGTGATTCTGTGACAAGCCGGTAGATTACCGCGCTTAGAATCTTCCATACTGAATCTTTTCAGTACAGTGTCGATATACCTGGACTGCGAAAGTCCCAACATCCTCTTGGATCTATCACGATAGATCCGGATACCCAGAATGTAAGAGGCATCACCCAGGTCTTTCATGGAGAACCTGTGTGATAAGAATCCTTTGACAGATTTTAGCATAGGAATGTCATTTCCTATTAATAGAATGTCATCCATGTACAAGACGAGGAATACGACACTTCTGGCTACAACTTTACTATATATGCACGGTTCATCTTGATTTTTGATAAAGTCATATTCTTTGACTGTCTCATCAAAACAGATGTTCCAACTCCGCGATGCCTGCTTTAGTCCATAAATGGACTTAAGCAGCTTGCATACTTTCCCGCTGCTCCCACTCTGATTGAAACCCTCTGGCTGATCCATATAGACGCACTCTTCTAAATTTCCATTCAGAAAAGCCGTCTTTACGTCCATCTGCCAGATTTCATAATCATGGAAGGCAGCAATAGCAAGAAGGACCCGAATGGATTTGAGCATAGCCACTGGAGAAAAAGTTTCGTCATAGTCCAAACCAGGTCTTTGACGAAAACCCTTTGCAACAAGTCTAGCCTTATAGGTTTCCACCTGTCAATCTACACCAATCTTTTTCTTGAAGATCCATTTGCATCCTATGGGTTTTACCCCATCTGGAGCAAAGTCCAAAGTCCATACTTTGTTGGTGTACATGGACTCCATTTCGGTCCGCATTGCATCTAGCCATCATACCGAGTCGCCGCTCTGGATGGCCTGCTGGAAGTCAGTAGGTTCATCATCATCTATGATGTAATCCTCTCTATCCCCATCTATGAGAAAACCGTAGTATCTCTCAGGCGGATGAGACGGCCTACTACTCCTGCGGGGGGTCCGGGAATGTCCTGTTCTTCTTGAACTACCGGTTCTACCAAACTTTCAGTATTAGTTTGTGGTTCTGGAATTTCTACCAGTTCTATTTCGCTCCCACTTGATTCCTTTTCTAAAAACTGATGTTCTAAAAAATGGGCATTACGAGAAACAAATACCTTTTGTTCCTCTGCGTAATAGAATAGATATCCCCTGGAGTTCTTTGGATATCCCACAAACTTACACTTTACTGATCGTGCCTCGAGCTTGTCCACATGCTGCTTTTTAACAAAAGCTGGACATCCCCAAATCTTTATATACTGTAGATGTGGTTTCTTCCCGCTCCACATCTGATATGGAGTGGTAGGCACAGTCTTGGTAGGAACCATGCTCAGAAGATATGCTGCTGATTCTAGCGCATTACCCCAAAAAGATCGCGGTAACTCAGCATTACTCATCATGGATCGTACCATATCCAATAGGGTTCGATTCTGTCTCTCCGATACACCGTTATGCTGTGGAGTGTATGGAGGAGTAAGCTGAGAGAGAATTCCTTTCTCTTTTAGGTAACCTAGGAACTCGGCACTCAAGTATTCACCACATCGATCAGATCTAAGTGTCTTGATACTTTTGCCGGTTTGGTTTTCTACTTCATTCTTATACTCTTGGAATTTCTCAAAAGCCTCGGATTTATGTTTCATCAGATAAATGAATCCGTATCTTGAGTAATCATCCGTGAAAGTAATGAAATAGGAAAAACCACCTCTTGCATGTGTAGAAAATGGACCACTTACATCGCTGTGTATGAGTCCTAAGAGCTCGCTCGCTCTTACTCCTTGTCCAGTGAATGGAGTCTTTGTCATCTTTCCTTTGAGACAAGATTGACAAGTGTCATAAGTTTGATATTCGAACGAGTCTAAATATCCTTCTCTATGCAACTTAGTCAACCTTCTCTCATTAATGTGACCCAGTCTACAATGCCATAAGAAAGCTTTATTTAAATCTGGAGACTTTCTTTTAAGTGTGTTCTGGACATTGAAAATTTGGAGTTGGTTTAAAACATATATACCGTTATTTAGTGTACCGGACCCAATCAAACCATGATTAAGGTGGATGTTAACAACATCTCTTACAAACGTAAAATCATAACCTTTATTTGATAACAAGGAAACTGATATGATATTACACGTTAAGCTTGGTAAAAAAAACAGTTATGTAAAACCAAAATGTGTCCACTCGTCAATCCTAGGTGATAATCCCCGACGGACGCAGCTCCCACGCTAGCTCCGTTAGCAACCTTTAGGGTCATATCACCTTCCTTCAGCACTCTACGGTTTCTCAGTGCCTGCAATGAATTGCAAATATGAGATCCTGATCCGGTATCCAATACCCAGGAAGTAGAGTTGATCGACAGACAATTCTCAATTACAAACACACCTGAAGTCGAAGCCACAGCTTGCTTCGGTTCCTGGTTCTTGGCGTTCCACGCCTTGCAATCTTTCTTCCAGTGCCCTTTCCTGTGACAATGGAAGCACTCATCCTGGCCCACTACCGGTACCGCAAACTTTTTCTTTCCCTTCCCTCCCACCTTACTAACACCTCCTATAGGTTTGGTGGCGGCCTTCTTCTTCCTTCCTTTGGCCCTAGCCTTGGACCCGGAAGAAGATGCACCGCTAACAAACATAGAGGGTGTTTCCCTTGTCTTCTGCAAGGTGCCCTCTGCACTTTTTAACATGTTTAGGAGTTCCGGAAGTTCAACTTCTTTTCTTTGAATGTTGAAGTTCAGGATAAACTGGGCGTAGGTGTGAGGAAGGGACTGGAGAATAAGGTCTGTATAGAGCTCATTATCCAAAGTCGTCCCAAGGTCTGCGAGCTCTTCAATATAGCCGATCATTTTTAGGACATGTTCTCCTACCGATGACCCGACAGCCAACCTCGCTCGAAACAAGTTCTTAGAGGTCTCGTATCTTGCTAGACGAGATTGCTCTCCATAAAGTTCTTTTGTATGGAGAAATATGCCATCTAGGTTCATATCCTCGTGCCTCCTCTGATGTTCATTGTTCATCGAGGCAAGCACGATGCACTTGGCTTTCACGCAATCTAAATCCCAGGTTTTGCGGATTTCCTTATCCGCATTACTGGATTTGGGACCAGGGACAGCAGGTGCCGTAGCGGTGAGGACGTACCCCAATTTGTCATAGGTCAAAGCCATTTTGACATTCCGCAGCCAATCTTTATAGTTTGGCCCTGTCAGTATATTTTTCTCTAAAAGTAACTTAAGTCCAGTCATTTTCAGGGTCGCTGCAATTAGGAGAGAGAGAAGAAAACTCTTTAGCATGATGCTCTTGCAAGTTTAGAGTGGTTTTTAGTTTATCTAAACTGGATGGCTCCCACTGTTTCTCGAATCCTTCCTCAAACCATAAAAGAAGAATTAGCCAGGACTATTCTCACTGTACAATTCTTGCTTAACCGTTCAGCCAGGCTAGTGTCGATACTTCGAGGGAGGTTTTCCAATGCTTTCGCGAAGTTCCTTAATTAAATAACCTCTTTTCTCTGGGGGCGTAACCCCGCTGACACCTTTCTTGACACCTACTTGGTTTATAGCATTGATCGTTAAGTGACGAATATCCTGATAAGTAGCATATACTCACAGTAGGATCGGGATCCAAATATCATTGTATGATAATGTTGAAGGAATCCTACCAACATTCATCAAACTCCAAATGGTATGCAACTCTTTGCAAATTTCAGTTTCTTTAGAAATTCCCGATATATATTTTTGCCCCATGCTCTTATGACCTTGGCGTTAGGTCAAAATGTCATAAGTCACATGTCAAGTTCTACCCATCATTATCTTGTCAATTTGAACCCATCCGTATATATCCTTGACGTTCGGCCAAAATGATAATACGACTGTCCCAAACTAACTCATCTATCTATGCAACAAATGAATACCCAGTAGCTACCAAACACTATGCCTTGGCGTTAGGTCAAAATACATAGCTTGAATACTACTGAATACCCAGATGAAATGACGGAGGGCTACGAATGGTTTTGGCGAAACCGTGAACGTAGTGAACTTGATATAACCGAAGGAACCTGATAGCTTTTAAAAGAAGTGGTTAAAGCTCCGCATTTAAAAATATCTGTTTTTTAAAATTAACCGAGTGGTTTCTTTTAAATTGTTCCAACGATTAAACCTTTTGGTTTATTTTCTTTGCATTATAAATAATGCGTCCCATCATTAACCTATCATTGCAGAAAACAATGAAAATACAACGTCCTCTTATGCCATCCGCATTCGCTACGGGGTCCCGTCATCACCCGTTAGGTTACTTAACTAACGACAGAGCGGGGGCTGGGCTAGCGCGGGTGTAAAACATAAGTGACGTCTAAATAGCTATCATATATAGATATTGTACATTCGTCAGACGCAATAATAGGCATTCCAGATCACAGATGAACTTTATTGGATTTACAAGCAATCCGTGTTTGTTTTGAGCCTGCAACAAAAGACGGATTACACAGTTGTGATGAATAGCCATTACCCCACCCAAGACCCCAATGGGTACGGCAAACTACCCGCCCGGCAGTTTGTGCACCCTACCTTGGGTCTGTCCTAGGAGCAAAAACAGTAAAATGAAATAATACAACGGTGGCTACAACCGCAACCTGGATGTGCCCCGCAAAATAATATTACAACAAATTACATTTACATCAAATGAATTAAATAAAAACCCATCACATAACCCCAGCTATACATCACAACAGTCCAACACAGTTCATATCCACAAACAGTAAAAACCATTACAGAAATGTGCAACCCCCTGCCAACCGACATACTAGCAGTTAGGGGAGGTTTACGAACACATTATACATACACAGATATAATCCAACAAGCAAATACTGTATAATTTCGATCGATTAAACACTTTTAATTTTGCTCCAATACTTCTCTGTAAATCTGAAACCTGAGCAAAAATAAAAACTTCCAGAAAATACCAAATATCACAGAGAAGCAACACAGGAAAATTGGGTTCCTGAATCGCCAACTCGGCGGCGGAATCGCGGCGGATCGGTGGGATACGCCGCGGTTCCGCGGCGCTTTAGGCGATTCAGGGGCCCAATTTTCTTGGGTGTTCTTCTACTGTCTTTTCAAGCTTTCTGAACATCCCTGAAAAATTTTTGGACTTCATTTAAAAATCGACAGAAACTTGTGATTTCGGGCTTTTCCGGTTTCGTTTTTTCCGTTCGAAATTCATACAAATTTGCAAATAAGTTATTTATTGTTTAGCGAGGCTCTGATACCACTGTAAGTCGATGTACAACACCCCACGACTTGCGGGGAGGCGGAAATATGAAAAACGATCTTGTTTTTATGCTAAATATCGACTAACCGCATGAATCGAAGCTAAACGATAACTAACATCAAACATAGAAGTTAACAACTACTATGTAAAGGGATTATACCTAAAGAACCGTGTCCTTCGTCTTTACGAACTCCACCTCCTCCTCGGCCTTCTCGAAGTAGTAGACGATCCACCCGAGAGCTTTACTCCAAGCTTAGCCTCTAAACTTGAGGCAACTAAACTTCTTTAAGTGCTAATCAAAGAAGCTAGGTGAAATAGAGTGAGGGTTATGGTTTAATAAGTCTAACTAATCCTTGTACTCAACACATGAGAGGGGAGGATTAGGGTTTGAAGAGGGAGAGCTTGAGGAGAGAGAAGGTGAAGATAATAATGAAGTGAGAATAATGAGTTATCATAATATATATCAAGCATTTCTTTTTATCAAGAAAAGAAAAGAAAATCATTTACAACCATGCTTGATAAATATCTTGTGGTGAATCATCTCCATGAGTCATTAAGCAATTATGAAGCATTAATGACATGGATGAATCATCCATATGACTCACTAATCTCATTCAATGCATATGCCACCTAAACCTCCTTAGTCACCATCTTCTAGAAGCTTCTCGCGCAATTACGAGAACGCCCCTCCTTTCCGCAAAAATACGGAAAAACTTTAGACTGTACAAATCCAATAACCGGATACCAGTAACTGGCTTAAACCAAAGCCGACTGGTAAAACCTGTCCGAAAGTCGTACGTGCGTAAACACATGTATGCGTCCGAACCCTTGTCGTAAAACCATACGACCTCTATATCGTTTCGCCTGGAGTAGGGAAACTCTCTGTGTGGGACTCTAGAGACTCGACTACTACGCTGGCAGTGGGTTTAACCACAGACCGCAAGCGGCACTAGCTGTACGTAACGGTCCCCAGGTAGATGTCGATAAGAAGGCCGATGAGGAAACCCATCCGAACTCCTACTGAGTCTGATGTGACAATCTCCATATAGTCCGGTCCGTTCGTCTAAGACTATCGCATATCGGGCCTAGGGGGGCGGCAAGCGTCAGTCCCCTAATAGCGGTATAAGTCGTGTCGGAGGGAAGCCCATTACACCCTGAGAAACTACTGGAACCTACCAGCAAATCTCGCTTGCCCTGGCCAGGGACTTTGCGTAATGGCTTTCTGACACAGCGTGATATCAACCCCCAATACCGGGAGAGACGAATCCTGTCTAACCGCCACTGCTTCCAAGTGCTCGGGACTGCACCCAACTGCTACCTGTTTGCACGACTCCTTTGAGCCGTGGTAGGGTAGCAATCTAAGAACAGTGGGACACACTCGAGGCGAAGTAGCAGTGTCAAGTCTGCGGACTATGCTGTACTCATGTCACCTGGGAACTGTTCACTGACGACTGGTATAAAACCAACCAACAGTTCCCTGTGAGTCCTGTCCGGTGTACCCGTAACCTAACGAGCACCTGCATACTATCTCCAGTACGACGTACTGACGGCTGTGGGACAGACCATCTCCCCAACTGGGATGAGAAGCGTACACACTAGTCTACTCTGGAGTATCGATGCCCTGTCTCGATAATCCAACGACTAGGGACCTGAATAAGGATGTGCTTGTAGACCACCCAGCCCCCACTAGTGTGACTGCCATCACAACGCTGGTAGTCAAGCAAGATCCTAAGAGCTCTATCAATACGTATACTCACATATTAAGATAGAAAAAACCAAGTAGCATACTACCATGTTTAGCAAGACTGTTATATACATGTGAATATCCCAAGCTTCCATTAAGTAATATACAAACTAGTATGATACAATAATGGCCCCTAGGGCATATACACTAACAATTTCTAGTTTACGATTCATGTTAGGGTTAGCTAAAGCGGCAAAAATTTTAATTTGGCATGGACGATGCCTCCCAAAACCTCGCTGCCGTCTTGGGTAACCCTTCAGTAGTATCAGAGCCATGCTAGAAATTTATATGGATTTTGTTAAGATTGCGAAACCGAAATACTACGAAATCTGCATCGTCAAAACTTTCTTGCTATCGATTTTAAAAAGTTAAAAAAAATTTTCAAACAAGTACAGAGTGATGTATGGGATATATCATGAACACACAAAAATTTCTGGGCATTTGGTGATAATTGGGCCGAGCCCCATCCCCCTATATCGGCCAAAACCGAGCCCCCCCCTGAATTTTTGTCTGTGTTCCAGTGGCTTGGTTTTGATGTTTCAGGTGTTGTTTGTTTTTGCTAATTTTGCATGTGATGTAATCTTACACTATAAACAATTCGGAGTGTTTCGTATTTGTAGTTTTAACATTGTTTCAGGTTTTTCACATATTGTCTAGGCGAAGTTAAAAAGTTCGATCGAATGTCAAAATCCCATTTTTCCATGTTTAACATATTCTGAAAAATATGCAAGTGATTCTTTGGACCCTCTAGAAGAACGTAAACCTTAACTCGATTATGTAGCCATCAAAACCACCACTTGAACCCTAGGGTTTGTGGTAGTTTAGCGTTGTCACATGTGAGGCGTTGGTTTGACCCTTCTACGGCCGATTCATAGGTACTGTGGCATTTTCTGGGTATTATTGAAACTGTGCTCAAGTGTTGAGCTGTCAGGATACAGTGGGACTTTGATGAATCGATCAAAGAGTTTATCGTCGTCCGGATCTTATGTGATGGGATACAATATTTGGAATCCACAGGTTGTTATGAGATAACTAGTTTGAAAGTTATAAATCTAGCACTTTAGTCTCATTTTGATCGGTTGCCATGGCATTTTTATGCGATCAAATGTCCGTCGCAATCACGTAGAGCACGCGGATACTCGCCGGGTAAATTTAATAGATAGCCACACCCCATAGCCCTGACCAAGTGAATGTAGGAGAACCCCGCCGCCAAAAGCATCTGTTCGGCTGCTCGCGGCATCGGTGTTCCGCCTTAGTGCACTTCGTCGACGATATCGGGGGGTGCGGCCGTCTACTAAAGTTTCCAACGAGCATTCGATCAGGATGTCGGGAATCTTGTTGAATTGCTCGACTAGATATTGAAAAGTGTTTTCGAGATCGAGACTAAAATGCGGGGTTTATAATTGTTAAGCATGCGATGTCTAAGGAATACATTTGGTTAGGCATGAGATGTCTTAGGTGATTGCGGATTCCAACTGTTGTAGTTTTTCACTTTCTTTTCTGCGACCGTAAGTGTAATATATGGTGTAACGCCGGTTTCGTTGCTAAATGCCAACGATAATTGGGATACGCATATTTACTTACGTTGATTACATGTGATGTTATGTGTTGCTTGGATATGTTATATTGGATCGTCGGGTTTTTGAATAGCCGGGGGTTTTATGCGAGATGAAGGTTTTTATTTCCATTCATGTAAAATTCATTGTATGTAATACTCTTTTATTGGGTAACTTCCGGGTTGAGGATGATGTCACCATTGTATATTATTTACTTTTCCGCATTAGGATAGACCCAAGGCAGGGAGCACAAGTAACCGGGTTCTAGGGTCCAGTGAGGAGTCGAGACCGGGTCTCCTAACTCTAGAATTGGTCGGGTTGCTTGCTGCTCTCGTAGGGGTCTAGGGGTGTGGAATTGGTTATTCATCACGACTGTGGAATCCGTGTTTTATACAGGCTTAAAATAAAACACGGAAATCCTTATATATCCAATATTTCATATGTTGTTCTTCTGCTGCGATATCTGTGATGTGATCATTTGATATATTGATGAGATGAATACAGGATATAGTATATGTGATATATTATATAGACGTTGCTTATGTTTTACACCTGCGCTAGCCCTTCTCCTCTCTGCCGTTAGTTACCTAACCTAATGGTGCACAAGCAGACATCGAGGCGAATGCAGATGGCATAAGCGTACGTTATATTTATCTGTGATGTTTAGGTAACTTAAAATGATGGGACTTCATTAATGAGATTAATGAAATAATAGAAACCTAAAGATGTTGTGGAATCGAATTTTCAAAAACAGGTAGCACTAGTTGTTGTTTTGCATAGCGGTGTTCCTTGTAGAACATCCAACACCTTATTCGATATGGAAAGAGCCGAGATCCCTTCACCGGGAGTGACCTCTTTAGCAATAACTGGCAGATGCTACATCCCTCGGTTTGTATTTTGATTGCTTCTATATTTTTTGCTTTGCATAGTGGTATTGTGAAATCCTGCACCTTATTCGATAAGGAAAGAGCCGACGATCCCTTCACCGGGAGTGACCTCTTTAGCAAAACTAGTAAAAGGCTAAAAAACACTCCATTTTAAATCATTTGATTCTACAACGATATCAAGTTCATTACGCAAAAGGTTTTCTTAAAAACCTGTCGTAGCCCTCCATCATTTTAGATAAGTAATAATTAGTATTCGTGCTGCGTTTGTTGGCCTTTGTCAAGGCGTAGTGTGGGGTAGCTGATTACTGCTTATCTGCATAAGCATATGATGCGATTGAGTTAGGGTAGTCGTGCGACCTTGTTGGCCTTTGTCAAGGGTCATGCTGGTGGGTTTAATTCAATCAAGAAATGACGGGTTGAACTTGACTAGCATCCTATGGTTTGTTTGCCTTTATCAAGGTCATAGGAGGTTAGGGGCAAAATATTATCGGGAATTTGAAGTGTTGAAATTTGCAATGAGATTGCATACCTCGTATGAGATAGTTGGATCCCGATACCCACTGCGAGTAAGAGTTACTCCTGGAAGAGTTTTACACATTACAATTAGCCGATCAAGTAGGTGTCTAGAAAGGTGTCAACGGGGTTACGCCTCTGGGAAAACGAGGTTTATTTTAATTAGGTCCGTGCGAAAGCATGAGGAACCTCCCTCAAAGTACCGGCATTGGCCTGGCTGAAAGATTGGCGAACTTGTAGGGTGTAATTAATCCCGGCTAGTCTTTTCTTTTAGGGTTTGAAGGAAGATTTGACCAAAACAGTGGGAGCCATCCTGATTAGATAAATTAATAACCAATCTAATTTTGCAAGAGCATACGCCGAGTGTTTTCTTCTCTCTCTCTAGGTAGCGACTATGTCACGCCTTAATCAAGATAATAATACGGATGTATTGACCGAACCCGCTTGTTATACTAAGCTGGGGAACATTGGTCCCGCTCTAACTTATAATTGTTATAAGACCGAGCAGGAAATAAGGGATTACCAGGATTCCGGTGCCTCCCAAACGAAGAAACTGCTTGATGATGCATCTTCTTCGGGTGTGTTTATTACCGAGAACTGTTTCTCAGTATCTTTTACGTCCTGGGTATGAGATACCAGATCAGGATCCCACATATGTAATATATTACATAGGCTACAGATAGGTAGAGAACTGAGAATGGATGATAAGTTTCAAGAGTTGGAAACGGTGCAAGTGTTGCAGCCAAGTATGTTGGCAGTTATCACCCTGTATTACCCAATACATTGATTCTGAATGAAAGTTATTAGATACCGAACCTGATATACAACATCATATCAGTCTTTTTATTTAGTAAAGAAGGATATAATTTTGTATTGATGGATAATGTTTTGAACATTTCCTATATCAAGAGTTGATCGGTTCAGATACGTTATCTAAAAGCATATACGTTCTAAATCAAACTACAGTTTTTTAACGTACAGAACACACACAAGAGGAAGAGTTCAGAAATGAACAAATCCTTTTTGAGGCATTGTAGACTAGGTCATATCAATGCGATCCGACTAGCTAAGTTACATTTAGATGCATATTTAAAATTGTTTGAATTTACATCTTGTGAAACTTGCCAGTCATGTCACAAAGATAAGATGACTAAAGCTCCGTTTACTGGAAACAGAGAAAGAGTTAATGAATTCTTAGGATTGATACATGATGATGTATGTATGTCCCCTGTCTACACATGCCAGGACCGGTTCTTTGTACTTCATTAAATTCACTGACGATCTCTCAAGATTCAGACATATGTTCCTGTTGAAACACAAGTCTGAAGCTTTTAAGAAATTCAAAGAATATAAGTTAGAAGTAGAGAACCAAAACGGGTATAAGTATTATGTCCGTTGATGTGATCAGGGAGGAGAATACTTGAGCACGGAATTCCTGGACTATTCTAAAGGAGAATGAGATTCTTTCTCAGAATTACTCCTCCATATACACCACAGCACGTCGGTATAATCGGGGCAGAGCAATCACACCCTATATGATATGGTGTGCCCTTTGATGAGTACTACTGAGTTACTTATTTCCTTTTGGGGGTTATGCACTTGTGAAGCTGCATACCTATTGAATAGGGTTCCAATCAAATAAGGTGCCTACCACTCCATATGTGATATGGTATGAGAAGAGCCCATCTCTTAAGGATGTTAAAATTTGGGGTTGTCCAGCCTATGTCTAAAAAAAATCCGGATAAGCTCGAGGCAAGGTCAGTTCTGTGGAAGTTTGTTGGATATCCCAAGCATTAGCAAGGGGATATCTTCTTCCACACTGAGAAGCAAAAGGTGTTTTGTTTCTCAGCATGCCACCTTTTGGAAAGGGAATTTCTTGTGAAGAAATTAATGGTCATGAGGTAGAACTGCAAGGAGTTCCAGCTATACAAACTGCAGCTGATGATTTGGTAAACTCGGAGGATTCAATAGTTTCTAACGAACCTCAGCCTCTCCGCCGATCTGGTAGGGTTCCACATCCACCTGAGAGATACTTAGGTTTTCTCTATGACAGTGGGAGCGAGAATTGCATCATGAGATGATGACCCAACTAGTTTCGAACAGGCCATCAGGAGTGGGGACTCTGTGAGAATGGCTGGATGCTAAGCGATCTGAGATGGAATCCATATACACCAACAAAGTATGGACTTTAGTTGCTTTATCTAAAGGGTTAAATCCCCATTAGAAGCAAGTATATCTTGAAAAGATTACTTGGTGTACATGGAAAGGTTGAGACTTTCAAAGCTAAGACTAGTTGTAAAAGGTTCTCGTCATTGACCAGGTATGGATAATGATGAAACCTTTTCTAGTGCCTATGCTTAAGTCCATCCAGATCCTACTTGCCACGACTACGATATCTGGCGGTTGGGTGTCATGACTGCTATTCTAAATGATGAATTAGAAGAGAGCGTCTATAATTACACGGCCAGAGGGCTTCGTAAATAGTGGGAGCAGCAGAAACGTGTGCAAGTTACTTTATGAGTTAAAGCAGGCATCGCGGAGTTGGAACATCTGTTTTGATAAGGTAGTCAAAGAGTTTAACTTCATCAAAATGGTAGATGAACCTTGTATATATAAAAAGGTAATTGGGAGTATGGTGATGATCCTCGTATTGTACGTGGATGACATACTCTTGATAGGGAAGAAGTTTCCTATGCTACGCTCGGTCAATCTCCTCTTATCACAAAGATTCTCCATATAGGATCAAGGTGATACCTCCTAAATTCTGGGTTTTGGATCTATGAGATAGATCTAAGTGGATGTTAGGATTCTCACTAGGTGTAGTGAGATGGTATCAATCGATCCTGGGGAGAATCACTGGATAGCTTCCAGGGTGGTAAGATCGACTGAATGTCAGTCACAGGCATTGTCTTTACCCTCAGTGGAGGGATGGTATGTTGGAAGAGTTTCAAGATAGATACCGAGGCATACTAGACGATAAAGGCTGGATACATTGCTACCAAAGTGGTAGTCTGGATGAATATTAGTTCATGAGATGAACTTCGTTCTACCATTGTGTGACAATGGAGTTGTGGCTTTGGCCTAGGAACCCCTATCCCATCAGTAATCCAGACATAATCTAAGGCAGTATCACCTGATCATGAAGATGGTTGATCTCCAGGGAGATTGAGGTTAGGAGAGTAGACACAGAGGACAGTAGCGCGGATCCACTCACAAAGGCCTATTGTAACCCTTCGAAAATCGTTTAGGCAGTTTTTCGGTAATCGGCTAATTTTTCGGCTTTTTCCGTAAAAAGTCAAAATAGGTATTTTTCATTGTAGATCTAATTATAAAAAATTTAGATAAGATATTACTATAACTTTGTCACTAAAATTTCACTTATAATTTTCTAGTTAAATAAATTTTTTTTTCGTAATTAATTATTATTTTTATTATTTTAGGCTTTTTAAAATACATTAAATTAGTGATAAATACAAATTTAATTAGGTAAATTTCATAATTAGGAATCTTTATAAGCTAAAATATGGTGTTAATAAAATTGTATCATGACTTGCAAGATTTTGGTTTTAGGGTTGGAAATTTAATGAGAAAATGATGTAAAATGAGGTTTTTTTTGTAAAATGTTGATGTGAAAGCATTAAATGAGAACATAAGGTGTTCTTTTGACCTAGAAACTTCTCCAAAAATCCCACACCATCCCCTCTTGCTGCTGGCCGACCCATTCCTGCAGAAATCCCCTCTCTTCTCACTTCTTTTTGCTTCAATTTTCATGCTAAAATTCATTAAAAATCCACAAATTCATTAACCCATTCAAAGCCAAACCCTAATCCACTCTCTCCTCAACCAAATTTCGCTCAAAACTTGAAGAAAGGAGGCTTCTTTGGTGGCTTGATCATGCTAGGGTTCCACTTGTGAGGTGAAATTCTAAACTAGTTTGTTAACTTGTAGTTTAATTGTGATAAAAATTGATATTTGAAGTATTAATTTAGTTGTAATTAATTGTTCATAAAAATTAAGAATGGGATTGATTTTGAACTAGGGTTTGAAGCATGGTTGATGGATTAAGTTAGGGCTTTGGTTACCTAATTGGTTAGAGTGGTTAATTGTGTAAGGTTACGCTCGCTAAATCGATAAATTGCGACGTTTGCATCGAATCGGTATGCTTTTGCTTGCTAGATTTTTATGCAAAATAGAATGCGATCAAATTGCGTTATTTTAGCGATATAATTAGCTTCGTATAGGACTATTAGAGTGCGCGAATGCGGGGTTTCGTCTAGTCGGGTTTTAGTTTTGTCGATTTCCCCGAAATGACGATTCTAGTTAAAGATTAGCGATTTTCGTACGTTTTCCCGCGCACCGAGTGCATGTTATGTTTAATTCGAGAGCGTCGATAATTGTATATTGTGACTTGCATCGTTTTAGGTTTTGTAATCTTATGCTTGGTGTTGTGCAAATATAGGATCGGTTGAGGAAACATCGGACACGGCGCGTAAAGGCAAGGCGGTGGTCGGATCGGATTAGCAAGGCATTCAGGTGAGTAGATGTATTCATCTATGGGGGAATCGTCTGGATGGCGCGATGCGCCCCCTAGTTAGGATTACCCTACTTCTTGCAAGATTTATATTGTTAGTTAACTTATTCCTTTTATGTACCTTGCATACCCTTATAGCTAACCGTATATTAGATTGCATGGACATTCATCCACACTTATGCGATATCACTTCGTAGGATACGAACACCATTACCATTGGCATCTGTTGCATGCGCACTATTCATGTGACACACACGCCTTTGGTAATTGCCATGCCACGTGCACTATAGAACCTGTTTAACTTAATATCGCCATTTGCATTCATACATGATATATGAAATTGCATAGCATGCATATACCTCGCATTATCATCATATTTACAAAGATTTCTATCCAAAATTCACATCATATACATTGATATCATAGACATTTATCATATATAACATGTGAACATTATGATTTTCTTGAGGATTTCAGTATTGCTGCGATTTCTGGATTTTTGGGGAAAACCGCAAGAATTTAACAAAAGCTTATATTTATCTTTTTTTAAACAAAGTTGCGGTTTTCTCGTGATGTATGTGTCGTCCACCATGAGTTTTCATGTTTTCTGTTGGATTTCGAGACCCGATTCGAGGAGTGGATGAACCGTCTCGGGTACATGGTGGGCCCGGTATGGTACCCCGGGGCAAGAAGATCGAGTTGTAGACGATGAGCCTGGCAGGGGAAGACTACCTACCGGTGATGTCTGGCGTGGTGGATATCCGGAGGATACCGACCGTTGTCGTGAGATTTGATGACGTGGGCCGATCCGGACTGACGGAGCCCGATATTTGAGACATTGATACAGTGAGATATTGAGACATATATGATTTCATATTTGGTGTCGATGCTTGACACGGGTTTTCAGATGATTTCTTGATGGTACTTAGCTATTATACAGATATTCATTTTCTAAAGTTAAGAATTCAATACCCTTAGCATTTAAAATACTTAAAGATTTAGTAATGACATTGCATACCTGTGCATGCATACTAGAGATATTATATCACACATGGACATACATGTTATGTCGCATTGCGTGCATTCTTACGATTGCCTTACTAGATGCTATATTCTACTCACGAGCTTGCAACTCACCCCCGTTGTGCCACAGTGTCTTGCAGGTCGGACTCATCAGTCTTGTAGCAGCGGCTATCTTATCATCAGCTTCTTTTGCTCAGACTCGTGACATCGCCCGTAGGTGGGTTGCGAGCACACTTTATTTCTTTTTGCTTTATCATTGTATCTAGTATTCTCCGTCTACCACTTTATATTGTATATGCGACCTAGTGATGAGACTGAGAGATTTGTATATTTGTGGTTTCTTTTGGGTCGAGCTCACTTCAGCCGGCGTGGTGTTTATGATATTTTGCGTTTCTTTATGCTCTTGTCTTGATATTACTTATATATTGCATGTGGTTGTGATCCGCCTTGGGCGAAGAGCTAGCTCCCGTTTGGGGATGCCATTTTATGATTACAGGTTTATTATCTTGTTGTACCCATTTTGGGGGATAGAAAATGTAGGGGAGACTCTGCCGAAATTTTCGGAAATTTTTGATGTTTTAAAAAGGGATTCTATGCAACTTAAATGATTTTAAAAACCGTCTTCATTAAAGGTTCTCCTTCATTCGCTTTGATTTTGGTTTAGATTTTTCTGGGCTTTGGCTGACTTAGGTTACGGTACGCCTTTAGACGTCTCGTAATCTAAGTGCCAGTCACGTTCCGTACTTTCGGGCCATGACAAAGTTGGTATCAGAGCCAGGTTTTACCTTTCTGAGTGTAGGACGACCTTGGTAGATGGAGTAGGTGACTTAAGCAGAGTGGCGTAGCGTGGGTATGATCCGCGGCATACTTACGATACGGTACTCCGCCTAAGTGACCTTAGGACATAATTGCTTGTATTTCCTTTCTTAATTCCTTGCATTCCTTGATTCAATTGCAATGTCCTTATCAGTCCTGTTTCTTATTTCAGCTTCGATGCCGCCAAAGACTAAGAGAGCTCAGCGGGCTGCCGCTAGGGATGAGATTCGGGCGGGCCCGTCTGAGGCGAGGATCGAGCGGGATGATACGCCTGTCCCTCAGGGTCATACTGATCCGCCTTATCCATACCGTATTTCCAGACTAGAGGCCGTCATGCAAGAGTTGCGGCAGATGATGGGATCTTTAGTTGAGTCCAGCCGGGCACAGAGATCCGAGGACGTTCCTTCCACCGCACAGACCACGATCGTACCCGCTGCACCGATGGTCACTCCTGCTGCTACTACGGAGACTATCCCTGTTTCACTACAGGAGTTCATGAGATTGAGACCTCCAGCTTTTACCGGTACAGATGCGACAGAGGACCCACAGGCATTTCTTGATAGGATGGCTCGGATTTGCCGTTCGTTGAGGTGTTCTGAGGATAGATTGGTGGAGTTTGAGAGTTTTCGTCTGAAGGGTCTTGCCCAGACATGGTACGATTCAGTAGAGAGAGGCCGAGATGCAGGTCTACCTTCTATGACCTGGGATGAGTTTACATCTGCATTTCTTGCCCGTTTTCTTCCGGAGAGTGTCCGAGATGCTCGAGCCCATAGTTTTGAGTCTTTGCGCAAGACTCCTGGGATGACGGTGTCAGAGTATGATATACAGTTTACCCAGTTGTCTCGATATGCTCCGTACCTAGTCGACACAGAAGAGAAGAGAATAAAGAGGTTTGTACGAGAGCTTGATACACAGCTATTCCTTACCATCGGCACCCAGCACTTTGATACATACGCAGCCGCGATGGATGCAGCCTTACTTTTGGAAGAGCGTATTTCTGAGACTCCGGTCGTTTCTGGGCCGAAGAGGATCCGTACTGATACGCCAGCTCAGCGGCAGATGGGTAGACACCGCGATAGATTATTTCCGGGAGATGGTGGAGGCAGAGGATTGAGACGAGGTCAGTTATTTGGTTCATATCCACAGACCCAGAAGTCGTCTGCAGGATGTTTTTGGTGTGGGAGTCAGTACCACCGTATCAGAGACTGTACTATGGGGCGTCCGGGCACGGCGACAGTCCCGCATGTGACTTTACCACCCTCACCACCTTCTCAGAGAGCTTTACTTCCTACTCCTGATGATGCTTCACGCCAGCCAGATGCTTCTAGAGGCCGTGGGCGTGGCAGTCCGGTTCAGAGAGGACGAGGCGACAGAGGCAGAGGCAGAGGCCGAGGTAGAGGCAGAGGACAGCCAGCTATTAGTGGTGGACAGGCTCGAGTGTTCGTGTTGACTCCTCAGGATGCACAGGCATCCAATGCCGTCGTGACAGGTACTCTGCCAGTATGTTCTTTTGATGCACGGGTATTATTTGATCCAGGCTCCACACATTCCTATGTTTCCACGTATTTTGCACCGAGGTTGGGCCGAGAGTCTTCTCCGTTAGATCAGCCGCTTGTCGTTATAACCCCGGTAGGCGAGTCTTTTGTTGCCCGTTTTGTGTACCGATCGTGTTCCGTTCGTATCGGGGAGAGAGATTCTTCAGTTGATTTGATTCTCCTCGATATGCTAGACTTCGACGTTCTTCTTGGTATGGACTGGCTAGCCACCTGTTATGCATCCGTGGACTGCCGTGACAAAGCAGTCAGATTCAGTTTTCCTGGTGAGCCGGTTCTTGTTATTCAGGGAGATCGTAGCGCTCCCCTTCCCAGCTTGATTTCATCTCTTCGCGCTGGTCAGCTCTTAAGGAAAGGGTGTCAGGGATTCTTAGCCTATATTTATGATACTAGCTCCACAGAGGTTCCGTTGGACCAGGTTCCAGTTGTGAGAGAGTTTCCTGATGTTTTCCCTGACGAGCTGCCTGGTCTGCCACCAGAGCGCGAGATTGAGTTCTGTATTGACTTGATCCCTGGCACGGGGCCTATCTCTATACCGCCTTATCGGATGGCCCCAACAGAGCTGAGAGAGCTAAAGGATCAGTTACAGGACTTGCTGGACAAAGGGCTTATCCGACCGAGTGTGTCACCTTGGGGTGCTCCCGTCTTGTTTGTGTTAGTGTATATGCCCTAGAGGCCATTACTGTATCATACTAGTTTGTATATTACTTGATGGAAGCTTGGGATATTCACAGTTGTATATACAATCTTGCTCGAAATGGTAGTATGCTACTTGGTTTGTCTCTGCTTTAATATGTGCATGTGTTTCTTTTAGCATATTGCTGATATACATATTAGTAGAGCCCTTAGGATCTTTGCTTGATTACCAGCGTTGTGATGGCGCTCGCACTAGTGGGAGCTGGGTGATCTATAAGCACATCCTTATACAGGTCCCTAGTCATTGGACTATCGAGACAGGGCATCGATACTCCGGAGTAGACTAGCGTATGCGCTTCTCATCCCAGTGTGGGAGACGGTCTGTCCCACAGCCGTCAGTACGTCGTACTTGAGATAGTATACGGGTGCTCGTTGGGTTACGAGTACACTGGACAGGACTCGTCGGGGACTGTTGGTTGGTATTATACCTATCGTCAGTTATCAGTTCCCAGGTGACATGAGTACAGCTTAGTCCGTTGACTTGACACTGTCACTTCGCTTCGAGTGTGTTCCTACTGCACTTTGATTACTACCCTACCACGGCTCAAAGGAGTCATGCAAACAGGTAGTTTTTGGGTGCAGTCCCGAAGCACTTGGAGGCAGTGACGGTTAGACAGGATTCGTCTCTCCCGGTATTGGGGGTTGACATCGCGCTGTGTCCAGGAGAGCCATTACACGAGTAGTCCCTGGCCAGGGCAAGCGAGATATACTGGTAGGTTTCCAGTGTTATCTCAGGGTGTTCTAGGCTTCACTCCGGCACGACTTGTACCGCTATTAGGGGACTGAAGTTCACCGCCCCCTAGGCCCGCCATGCGATGTATCAGACGAACAGACCGGACTGTACGGAGATTGTCACATACAGGCTTAGTAGGAGTTCGGATGGGGTTCACCTCGTCAGTCTTCTTATCGACATCTACCTGGGGACCGTTACGTACAGCTAGTGCCGCTTGCGGTCTATGGTTAAACCCACTGCCAGCGTAGTGTCGAGTCTTTAGAGTCCCACACAGAGAGCTATTCGCCTTTAGGCAAAATGAGTAGAGGTCGCATGGTTTTGCGACAGGGTTCGTTCACATTCGCGCACTTGTGCACGTTTGCTGTCCGGACAGTTTATACTAGCGGGCTTTGGTTTAAGCCGGATCCTAGTATATGATTTGAAATTGGTTTTTCTCAGTGTATTCGTGTTTCTCGGATCACGAATGCGGGTGCGTATGCACAGTTGCTTGAGATTGAGGGAGAGGACCTTGATTAGGGTTAATGGCTATTGTCATTTTATTAACCCTAATGTTTATGTGTGTATTATTGTTAATTAATAATTAGTTTAATAATTGTCCATGGTTATGGTTGTTGACCATTTGACTTCTTTGACTTGTTGACCTAGGTTGACACTTTGACCATCATCATTTCTTTTGGAAGATGCTTTTTGATCTTTGCAAATTGAAATGATAATGGTCATGTCATGATTAACCATGACAATTATCTAGCTAATTATTCAATTAAAATAATTCACACATATTAGTGAGAATGGCTCAATTATTTCTCATTCTATCATATCCTTTCTCTCTCTTGTTCTTCCTCTCCTTCAAGCTCTCTCCCTCTCATGTGTTGAGAAACACTTGAGCTTGAGAAAAACCCTCTCTTGATCTTCTCTACTCTCATCTAGGGTTGAAGGACTAGCACTTCTTGAACCCTAGTTACTTCTAGCTTGGAGTTGAAGCCAAAGGTCGAGGCTTTCGGGTGGATCTTTCTTCGGCGTGAGAAGACGAGCAAGGTGACCTCCTTCCACTACTCTAAGGAGCAAGGAGAGAAGGACTAAGAGACCAAAGGTATAACTTTTCTACCACTTAGCTACTTTCATGTTAGCTTTAGCAAGTTTTTGTTTAGTAAAGATCCTTAAAGCATAGTCCATGTTGCCTATAGTTGATAAAAATCCGATTTTTATTATGTTTTCCGCCTCCCCGTAAGCACCGGGGTGGGCAACGTGGACTTACAGTGGTATCAGAGCCTAACTAAACATAAACTAGCTAGGTAGTGAAGTGTAACGAAGTTCGAAACCGAAAAATCCAAAAACCGAGTTTTCAAAAACCCTAGTTTCTGTTAAAATTTTTTCTGGTCAAAACAAAATTTGTCATACACCAAAAATCATCTCAGGGTTTTTTAAAGATAACCACAAAACCCGGTCCAGTGAGTCGACTAAACCGCCGCGTTTCCGCGGCAATAGCAAGCTATTGCCGCGGAACCGCCGCCGTTTGGACTCCTCACTGGGTCGAGTTTGGTGCAGTGTATCTCTGGCTTGGTTTTAGGATTTTTAAGATATGTTATATGTGCCCAGATTTTCCAGAATAGAAATTTATTTTTGGGGGCCTATAAATCCGTATTTTTTTCCGAACTTCACTACACTTTGACTATGATGGTTATATTTGTGATGTTTGTATGTATTGAACGTCGGCTAATCGCTATATGTCGATTAGTCGGGGTTATACATATCTGTGATCTGTGTTTGATATTGGTTTGTGTATATGAATGGGTTGGATCGTCACGGGTGAATAGCCGGGGTGGATGTGAGATGAGTGTTGTTTTTCCTTTCATTCATTGTAATATGTAAATTGATGTAATATTATTATTTGTTTGGCCGCATAACCGGGTTGGGGTTGTAGCCGTCATTGTATAATTCTTTTTACTGTTTTTGCTCCTAGGATAGACCCATGGAGGGGGTGCACAAACTACCGGGTATCTCGAAGTGCCGAGTGGCGTACTCACGGTGGTGAGGGAGGTTGCTTCGCTTCGGATACTTGGCGGGTAGTTTGCCGCACCCGTAGG